>VDFB02155644.1:0-19712 GCA_007258455.2 Sequoia sempervirens
AATATTAGAGCAAAAAAAGCAAAATGGTGAAGAACAATGAAGGAGAATCAACCATGCCATAGGAATTGAGGTTTTCTTGGTTTATTATTGTGGTTTCTATTGTGATTTTTGCTTCATTGTTAGAATAGGGTCTCATGGCTTGAATTTTGGTAGTTTTGTGGTCACTATCATTGATTCATATTTTCCCCTAAATTTCTTCTATCTACAAATTGATGAACCCAATGTGAACTAATTGAATTTTACACTTTTTTGAGAAATTATGAGTTTTCAGGTGTGCAACATAATCATTGTGTGTAGTGTTACAATTGTTCCATGAAACGCCACAATCATTATACACAATGACACATGTGAGGTTTTTTGCACCACATCTGTCACCTAGAATGCCACATTTGACTATGATCTTTTAAATTTCATAATTGATTTAGTATTGTTGTTTTTGCTCATATTATAGGGATCTAGTTATTTTTTTGACATTTCACAGTGATCTTACATTATTTGCATCATTAGATTTGTTGTTTTTGTCAGATTTTTGTGTGATTTTCAAATACAGATTTATGCACTGCATATGTTCCTTCAAACATCACAATCCTCGATTCCTATGTCACAGTTGCCATCCACATAACCATAGTCATCATTTACTAAACCACATTTTTTAGACTTTGTGATGCATCTATGCACTGCATTTGATCCTTTTTTAACCGCATTTGACTTTCAAGTAAGAAGAGAGTATAAACTTAAGTTTTTTTTATATTTTTCTTTTTGTATTCAATAAGGTAGAGCTTTTTTGTTACTCATATATGATTTTTAGCTATGTGGCAAACATTGGGAGATGACTTTGAACTAAACTATCAATCCAATTTATTACAGGGTTCCATTATGTGTTTGTGATTTTTAAATTAAGAACATTTGGAATTGGTGCTTAAAAAACAAGTTTTTTTCATGTTTTGTGCACTTTCACACATGTGAATTAGTTACTAAAAATGTGTTTATCTAAATTATCCTCTCCCCTTGTGCTACAAGTGAATGTTGGTGATGACAAATAGTGACATAGTGTAGTTTTGAGTATCCTCTTCCCTTGCACTATGTGTAATTCTTGGATGATGAGAAAGAGCAATACACAAGCTTTTTATTTTTTATTTTGAGTAGGGTGGGATTGCCTATGGAGTTTCACCGCAAGGAATGACATCCAACATATATACCTCTAGTATGCTATATAAATGGGAAAATATAAAGAGGTGAGCTCAATTTGGTTATTTGTATAAGGGGTGGGCCCTATGGTCTCAAGTAATTCCAGATGGGGGTTAGAGATTCTGGTCTCTAATCGCTACTATACCTAGGTGTTCTTTAGAGTTCCTCCACTATGAACTAGTATTTTAGAAGCTTATGACCTTTTTGGCTATCTGGTATTTGTTGTGCATCGTGATAGCATCACCACAAGAAGTTACATGCCACATTTGATTCTTGGTTGAGGTGATTTGGTTCCTTGTAATACCCCTCGTGTTGTTGTTACTTTCTAGATACTCTTTTATGTTGAGTGGTGTACTTGAGTTGTGATGGTGATTATTTCACTGGTTTGACTTGTGTAGATTTACAGTTTAGTTTGGTTGGATGCACATGATAGTGCTTATGATGATTTATGACATATGATATGTGGTGTTCATACTATCTAGATATGTTATTGCTTTAATGTGGTACTATGTTGTGATGATATGGTTTTATGCTTATTCCAGATATGGATGATGATGTGTATTGTAGTGAGTCTTGGTGAAAGGATGGGGTAGCATCACTCACTCGTGAGTTCCCTACTATGCCACGACTACCTTTCACGGTGTGTCTATACTGGAGATTTATATGTTACTTGATGTTGGTTTCATGCAGGATGTAGGTACTAGACACTGACTCCACCTGCATGTCAAGTTTGATCGTGTCCCAAAAACCCAACGGGTATGAAGTTTTAAAAAGGAGTTGACAAGGAAGTGTCACCATTCAAGTTTGCCACCCCCATTGTTGTGTCTAACAGTGTCATTTTCTATGAACCCATCTTCGTTTCAATATGGTTTTGTGATGGTTGTTTATTTTAATCTTTGTTTATGTGTTCTAATTAATGAGTATGTTTGATATTTCTTTGGTAGATTATTAATGTTATTTAATTAAAATAATTAAGTAGTTACACGAATGTGCTAAATTAATTATTAAATTTAAATTCATTAAGTTTTAAAGTTTGATAATTTAAATGTTGTTATTTATTTAAAGGATGAATAAATAAATTGGGTGAATAAAACTGTTATAATTATAAATAGTTATTTTGTAAAATAAAATAAAATACTTTAATGATTTGCTTGATAATTATCAAGTTGATGATAAATATTTGAAATAAAGAGATTTTTAATTAATTTTTTGTGATAATTATGACCTTTAAAATCATATAAAAATAAAAGGAAAAGATTTAATTGAAATGGAAAGAAAAATAAGGAAAAGAAGAAAATGACGAATGCATGTTTAGTTTCTTTTCAAAATTAAAAAGGCAATGGAAACTTGCTATTTCAAATTGATTTTTTTTTTCTAAAATTAAAAGAGTTTCTTTTTAATTAATGGAAAAGAGAAGAAGTTTTATTAACTTGCATTTTTTTGGTGTGGTTTTGGAAGAAGAAACTTGTGTGCAAAAATATTTTGGCTCTCTGGTATTTCTGTATGAAAATTTATATAGAATTGAGTTTCAAGGAAAAATTTGAAAAAAAAATTGCTGAGGAAGGAAGGAGAAATTCGTGAAGGGTTGTTTCGAAAGAGAAAGGAGGATTTTTCCATGCAAGTCACTCCATTATGGAGCGTAGGACTCCAAGTTCTTTAATTGCTTTCCATTTTTGATGGATGTTCAAAATTGAATGTTTTGTTCTTTACTTGAATTGGTGATCATATTTTAAATGCTTTTTGTTTTCATGGAAAATTTACGCTATTTGAAAATTAAGATTGTGTGAAAATCTACTTGAAATGTTTTAATTTCGTTGCTTGGTTGAATGCAAACTTTCATTTCAAATAATCAGAAATAAATTTGTGTTTTTCTATTCATATTTTTAATTTGAGGTGGGTGTGAAAATGATTGTTTGATTTGGATTTTATCCTTCACCCGTAAGATTCTTTCTAATGTTGTGACTTGCTAATTGGAACCATATTGTTTCTCTCCGATCAATTTGGTTTATTATAATTTTGGCTAGAGAAATTGCAAATTCTTTTGAGAAAAATTTGTGTTCCTATTGAAGAAATTTGCTATCAAATTTGGGAAAACAATATTCTGTTAAAAAGTGCTTGTCTGAGAAAAATCGATTCTTTAAAAAAAATATGTATTCATAAACTATATTAAGTTGAATATATATATATACTTTTCTATTTTTTCTGAGAAAACTAGATTTTTAATTTTAAAATATATATATATATATATATATATATATATATATATATATATATATATATATATATATATATATGTAAAGAGGGCAGAGCACATTTTGTTGAGGGATGAAATTACGACACTATCAGAAGGTTTGGTTGTTTTTTTTCGGTTGAGGGTGGGTCACGGGTTTCTTGGGTCACACCCCAATCTCCTTTTATTTCCATGCCTGTGTTTGGGGGTTGCGTTGCAGCCATCCCTTGGCTACACACAACAACCAAGAGACTACTATGCAGCAGTCCCTTGGCTGTTGTGGACAGCCTTGGGAGAGGTCACGGCCTCCCTATATGGGAGGTTCACAACCTTCCTAAATATTATTATTTAATTTAAATTTTTTAATATTATTATTTTTTATTGTTAATTTATATTTTGTTTATACATATATATATATATATATATATATATATATATATATATATATATATATATATATATATATATATATATAAGTTATGTTACATTATATATATGTACATATATACATAGGGATATGTCTGTATATATACTTGGTGCAAATATGAAAATCTTATGATGTTTAATTGTAATTC
Organism: Sequoia sempervirens; assembly: GCA_007258455.2. Lineage (NCBI taxonomy): Eukaryota > Viridiplantae > Streptophyta > Pinopsida > Cupressales > Cupressaceae > Sequoia > Sequoia sempervirens. The sequence continues at coordinate 3,994 of VDFB02155644.1, forward strand.
TTGATTATATGTTGTGATAGGCTGAATTATAAACAAGTGTATTTAATAAATTCTATTGAGATATTTTTATTAAAATATATATTGGGTAAATTAGATGCTTATATTTCATGGATGGAATTGTACATTTGTAGTTCCAATAAGTTTATTTTAGAAAGTAAAGTTAGAATGTGGCTATGGATATTCTATAAATTATGATTTTTGTTTAAGAAAAAAATCCATGTTTGTATCCATCTATTGAGGTTTTGTAATTGGATTTATTTCTTATTTTCCCCACAAGTCATTTTCTATTTTCTTAAGTTGGTGTATGGACATGTGGGAACCCCCAAGGTCATGTTATCCTCCATTAGGATTTTGTGGTTATTTGGTTTGTAGGCTTCCAGAGGCAAGTGTAAGTTTTTTGTTTATTGAGTTGTCATTTGATTTAGTATTTGATAAGATTTTGATTGTAATTGAAATTATGAGTTTATGCTTGGGTTTTACCTATTTTCATGAGTATCTATGTATATGGTTGTTGGAGAGATGATTGTGCCTCGTGTATGTTTCAGTTTTGAGAATTGATACTTCCTTGTGTTGGTACAACCCCTTGGAGCTTTGGTTTTGTGGTTTGAGTTTCTAGGGAGAGTGGCTCTTTGTGGGGGCCAGCGCACAAAGAGGCGGCCTGGATAACCCACACTAGAGTTAGTGTAATAAGTGATAACTTAATTAAATGAATTAGGGGGTTTGGGTAGAAATAACAGTAACAAGATAATTAAGGATGCCTCGTCCACCCATTAGGGCTTTCATAGACTAAGGGTGGGTTGAGAAGGCCATTGTTGGAAAGGTCGTTACCTCGTCTCCATGAGAGGTTAATGGTTCTGCATGAGTCATCCTATGGGGTCGACGCCTAGAGAGGCAACTAGGATAACCATAGATGGGGGTTAGTGCCTAGAAAAAGGTAGCCAAGATAACCCATGTTGGGACCGTGCGATGAAACTCTCCCCTAGAATCCCCTTGATTTGTAATCTTTGAAAGCCTCTGGAAGTGTTCTATTGATGTTGTGATTTCCTTTGTATTCTCATGTAACTCTTGTTTGGAGTTGAGTCCTATTGTTTTCTGTTTGGATGGACTTGCTCCAGGATCCTTCCTTTTCTACTCCTAGCACGGGGGGTGAGTTTTTTTAACTCGCGTGGTTGGGTGGAATGTGCTACGCACCCCATTGGGTTCCCTATCAGTAGTTGTGCAGTACAATACAGTGCAGTGTTATTCAGATGCAACTTGATCCAGAGTTCACTTATGGCTAGATGTATACATTGTATTTTAGTCATACTATTGTATTGATGTATTGCTCCCACATTTGTTGGGAGATTTTATGATGTAAACTCATGTAATTATTCAATGTGATGTAATGGAAGCATATGTAATGTATAATTATACTTTGTATTTTCTTCTTGATCTGTGATAGTGGTTATCACCACATGAACATGTTGTATATGTGGAAATATGTTTATTGCATTCCCATGATTATAATATATGTGTGTATGGTTATTATATTTATTTAATCTTGTCATACTAGTTTATCACTTATGGATGTTTTAATGCTAGAGTTATAATGGATGAATTGTTTGCATTTATGCAATTTGGAGTTTCATGTATTATCTTTTCGTCATGGGTTAGTATGTGTAATGTTACCTCGTGTACCCCAAAGGACTTAGGGGATTAACTTGTATTCATTTAGTTGAATTATATGCATTGGAATCTTAACATACATACCTTATATGTTTTTTTTTTTAAAATTGTGCGTTAATAGTTGTCCTTTGGGGTTTGCATGACGAGGCTTTACAACTTGGTATCAGAGCTAGGTTTTGCAAACACTAGGTTCTCTTGGTAATTTGAGTACATTAGGAAACCTTTGCGGTTAACTCTTGATCTCACATCTACCCCTAAATTGATATGCAGGAACATGCCTTGGGGTAAAGGTCATGGCCAAGGAAGAGGCCGATGTGGTGGCCATGGGGCCAACCGTCAAATTCCATCACATTTGAGTTCCCATGGTTCAGAATGTGAGGAACATCAACATTCCCAAAACAATCCGGTAGGTGGTGGTCAAAATTTGAAGTAGTCAGGTCTTGAAGATGGATAGTTGCAACACCTTCTTAAGGAGATTTTGGGTTGTTCAGGCCCTAGGCCAGTGGAGGAGCAATGTGTGGAAAGGGAAAGGGAGAGATCACCAAGACATGGTGAAATTGCAATAAAGCAGGATGCAGTAGTGGCAGGTCACATGAGAGACCTATTGAGAGCACAACCTCCCACATTTGATGGTTTTGGTGGGGGTCTAGAGGCATAAACATGGCTGATTGATCTGGATAGATGTTTTTCTATGCATCCCTATGGAAGTAATACCAGGTCTAGGTGTGCCATCATGCACCTCAAGGCTTCGCATCCACTTGGTGGTGGCTTGAGGAGCAAAAATTGCATCTTGACATCAGTATGGTGACTTGGGAATTGTTTAAGGAGAGATTCAGGGCCCGTTTCCTTTTTGATTACTGGAGGTAGTGTAGGGAAGATGAATTCCATGAGTTGATACAAATGGAAATGTTCTTTGAGCAATATGAGAACCATTTTTATGAACTCAAGCAATATGCAAGAATTGCTAACATTGAGGCAATGCTTGTGCAACACTTTGTTAGGAGCTTAAACGCCAGAATTAGTGGTGGAGTTTGAGTCTTCAAGCTAAAGAAAATGGAGGTAGCTGTTGAGAAGGCTTGTTTGGTAGAAGAAAACTTGGCAATGGTATTGGGAGGCCACACAAGAGTCTAGATTGGTTGTACACCAGCATCCCATTTTGGTTATAGAGGTGGGTAGCCTAAGTTGCAGGGTCCTCTAAAGGCCATCAAGCACCCACTAAGGGTGAGCAAAAACAACACTCCTAGTCAAAACTTGAGAACTCTCAAGCTCAGCATGGTAGTAGGTCACAAAAGAGGAAACATCAGAGTTGGAAGAGTAACAAACGTGACCGTTCAGATCAACCAACTCAATTTTTTTAGTCTATAGTTAGTGGAGGTAATATTTTGCAGGCTAGTGCCCCTTCAGGTGTTTGGGGGTATGGTCGAGGCACAGGTTGTTTCTCCTACTGTCAACAGGGACATATTTCCAAACAATGTCCATAGAGGAACACTACGGGTTTTAGTCAGAGACCAGCCACTTCCGAACTAACAGTGGATGATGCAGGAAGGTCACATCGAGCATTTTTTGTGGTTGACAACCACCAAGGTGTAGTTTTAGGGGCTACCAATAGTGGATGAGCAACTGAATCAGGAGCCATGGGTGAGCTCAAGAGGGTCCGGTGGTGACCTAACGTTGAGATCTTGGCGACATGAGAGGATTTATCCTGCATAGAGAATAATCTCCCTTAATTGTTCACTAGCTTCCAGGAGTAAGCCATGTTCTAGGGGGGCTATGGATATTCTATAAATTATGATTTTTGTTTAAAAAAAAATCCATATTCATATCCATCTCTTGAGGTTTTGTAATTGGATTTATTTCTTATTTTCCCCATGGGTCATTTTCTATTTGCTTAAGTTGGTGTATGGAAATGTAGGAACCTTCAAGGTCATGCTATCCTCCGTTAGGAGTTTCTAGTTATTTGGTCTATAGGCTTCCAGAGGTGAGTGTAAGTTTTTTGTTTGTTGATTTGTCATTTGATTTAGTATTCGATAAGATTTTGATTGTAATTGCAATTTTGAGTTTATGCTTGGGTTGTACCTATTTTCATGTGTATCTATGTATATGGTTGTTGGCGAGATGTTTGTGCCTCATGTATGTTTCAGTTTTGAGAATTGGTACTTCCTTGTGTTGGTACAACCCCTTGGAGCTTTGGTTTTGTAGTTTGGGTTTCTAGGGAGAGGGGCTCTTCGTGGAGGCCGGCGCACAAAGGGGCAGCTTGGATAACCCACACTAGAGATAGTGTAATAAGTGATAACTTAATTAAATAAATTAGGGGGTTTGGGTAGAAATAACATTAACAAGATAATTAAGGATCGTCTCATCCACCCATTAGGGAGTTTGTAGACTAAGGGCAGGTTGAGAAGGTTGTTACCTCATCTCCATGAGAGGTTAACGGTTCCGTATGAGTCACCCTATGGGGCCGACACCTAGAGAGGCATCCAGGATAACCCATGTTAGGACCGTGCGATGACACTCTCCCCTAGAATCCCCTTGATTTGTAATATTTGCAAGCCTCTAGAAGTGTTCTATTGATGTTGTGATTTCCTTTGTATTCTCATGTCACTCTTGTTTGGAGTTGAGTCTTATTATTTTCTGTTTGGATGGACTTGGTCAAGGATCCTTCCTTTTCTACTCCTAGCATGGGAGGTGAGTTTTTCTGACTCACGTGGTCGGGTGGAATGTGCTACGCACCCCATTGCGTTCCCTATCAATAGTCGTGCAGTACAATACAATGCAGTGTTATTCAAATGCAACTTGATCCATAGTTCACTTTATGCCTAGATGTATACATTGTATTTTAGTCATGTTATTGTATTGATGTATTGCTCCCACATTTTTTTGGAGATTTTATGATGTAAACTCATGTAATTATTCAATGTGATGTACTGGAAGCAGATGTAATGTATAATTATACTTTGTATTTCCTTCTTGATCTGTGATAGTGGTTATCGCCATATGAACATGTTGTATCTATGGAAATATGTTTATTGCATTCCCATGATTATAATATATGTGTGTATGGTTATTATATTGATTTAATCTTGTCATACTAGTTTATCACTTGTGGATGTTTTAATGCTAGAGTTATGATGGATGAATGGTTTACATTAATACAATTTGGAGTTTCAGGTATTATCTTTTCATCATGGGTTAGTATGTGTAATGTTACCTCGTGTACCCCAAAGGACTTAGGTGATTAACTTGTATTCATTTAGTTGAATTATATGCATTGGAATCTTAACATACATACCTTATATGTTTTTAAAAAAAAAAAAATTGCGTAAATAGTTGTCCTTTGGGGTTTGTGCGATAGGGCATTACGCTTTCTTAGATTTCATCCTTTTAAAGTGAGGGGTGTTAAGGTGGTACATGACCTTAGCATACCTTAGTCACCCATTCCAATTTTTCATATTTAAAAAAACCCAAAAGTTGTCATAAGCCCATAATAGTAGACAACTTGTTACTACTAGCTAGGTTGTGGTTGCTTAAAGTGTTTTTAAACCAAGGAATAGCAAGTTTTGTGGAAAACAACTTGTAAAATACTTCATTTTCCAAAGATTCAAAGAGTCAAAATAGCTAAATCTATCTTCTAAGTGTTTGTTGTGTTTTATGATCAAATGTAGAAATTTCCCAAAAAAAAAGACCACTTAGAAAATATCAATTTTATATCAAAAAGTAGAACACCACAAATGTCAGTTAAAAGACCGCAACTATCTTATACTACACTACAATTCTCGGTTAAAACACTACATCTATCAGAGAAAACACCAGAACTATAAAAAAACCCTAGGAAAGTCAAAAACTTGTATTTGTATGTGTACATCATAATTCATAATATTGCACCATACATGTCTTGTTTTGCACCACATTTGTGGTGTTATGTACAACATCTATCAGTTTTCAAAATTTTGGGGAAATGAAAATGCATCCAGCTTTTCATTTCCTACCAAAGAGTGACTGTACAGTCAAACTTGAGACTTGTTTAGTTGATCAATTCCTTCCATTGCATTTTACAATTTACCTTCACTAAACTTGTATCTCCTAGTTTGCATTGATCATCTTAGTTCATCCATCATCACCTTTTATTCTTGAGATTAGGAAGCTTATTGTAAGTATGGGAAATTTCTAGGTTAGCAGATTAGTAGCTAAATAAATCAAACCCAAAGTAATAATGAAACACAAAGGAGGAAATAACATGAAAACAAAGAAAGATATCACCTTAAGTCTTCAACCTCCATGATTGACCTCCATTACACCTTCTCTATTTTCTGAAATATTAAGTTTTCCCCCATTTTTTGAGTGAGCAATAGGTGACAATGCCAAGACCAAAGAAAAAGGTTGAAGGATTTGAGATGAAATACAATACTATGCAACTATGCAACTATGCAACTATGCAACTAGTATGCAACTATGCAACTAGTAAGCAACTATGAACTATGACTAAAGTATGCCAAAATTCCAAAATGTTAAGATGTCAAGAGTGCCTAAGACAAGATTTTATGAGATGTAGATAACATGAGATGAGCAAATGAGACCAAAATTGCCATTTTATAGAAAATGCAATTTTGAATGAATGGCCAAGACTAAAGATTGATGAGTGCCCTAGAATAAATGGACAAGATTCAATGCGACAACCCACAATTAGGGTTAGGGAAAAATTAGGTCAAATTTGAAATGAGTGGACAAGATTCAATTTGAGAAAATCAAATCAAGGGTTGACAACGCATGTGACAAGGAGATAAGAATGGCACAAAAAAAAAAGAGCTAGAAAAATAAAATAATATTAGAAATTATTTGATTTATACAAGAAAAAGACTATTTTGAATTAAAAATTAATTTAATTCAAAAGGTGGGGTCACATGAGAGTAAATAATTAATTTTAATTATTTACTAAAAGAGTGAAAATTAGAAAGAGGGACCATTTTAAATAAAGAATTTTATTTAAAATGGGGAAAATGTCAAGATGGACAATTAAATAAATTAGTAAATTTATTTAATTATAGGAAGAATTTTTAAGAATTAATGACATATTAAAATAAATAAATAAAATTTACCTATTTAAATAATGAGGAAGAAATTAGTGGACATAGATAATTAAATAAATTAAGAAATTTATTTAATTATGGAGAGACATTAGGCAATTAGTGACGTATATAAATAAATAAATAAAATTTATTTATTTAAGTAATCAAGAGGAATAGGAAAACATGAATTAATTAAATGATTATTAATTATTTAATTAATAGTCGAAAGTGGACCAAGGACATAATTAAAATGTTTTAATTATGCTAGGAAGAAGATGGCAACAATAGAGCTTGTAGGCCTAGGTCATTTTTATATGTCTACATTTTTCCTCTCTTTGTCATAATGCAGCCTATCACATTGTGACAAAAAAAAATTAGGAAAAAACATGCCCCAACAAATGTACAGAGTATTTATGCCCCCTGAGGAAAATTTTGAAATTTTGGCCTTGTGAAAGAAAAATTTGGAAAGTGTCCCGACAAGTTAACTAGATGACCAAAAAATCAATGGCACTACCAGTTTCAGATTTCTACATGTTTAAGCAGTCAACAAGCCAGTCAAAGGTGGTCAAAATAGCTTCCAATAATAGAAAGGTTGAAAAATCCCACTTTGACCCTATAAATAGGTTGAAAATGGGGTAAAAGTCAATTCATTTTCACATTCACCTTAGTAAATTTGGAGACCTCAAAGTAAGGAGAGCGCACACAAACATGGTGATTCTAGTCATAGAGCATTATGGCTACATCATCAGGAAATTTCAATGGTCAAAGGGCGTGAACCCACTAATAAGTAGCTCAAACCCACTTTATCATTTTTTCATTTTCTATTCATTTATATGGTCTTAGGGTAGTTAGATGAATGCATCACGATGCATATGCATTCGCATAAGTTGCATTTGAGGTCACGTTCGATGCATTTGATGCATCACGATGCAAATGCCAAGGGTTCGCAGGTTAGGTCTATTAGGTGGAACACATTTGTTGGAAATCGAGTCGCCTTCGCCAAGTCACACTAGAAATGACAGGTGCAACGCTCCATTCAAAATATTATGACACATTCGTGTGCTCAGGCGACACATATGTTTTGATAATGACACATTCGATTGTGGAATGACACAATCGACTGAGGATGACACATTTGTAATGAAAAATGACGTAAGTGCTATAATGCAATGCAACTACTATACGAAATGACACAAATGCCAAACCAAGATGCAAATGAAGTCCACACAATGCATTTGACTTTGACCATGGTTGACCAAGGTTGACTTTTCTTTAGACTCACTTTTTGCTTATGATTAGCTAGATAGATGGTAATAATGACTTCTAATAATGTGCTAACTCTCATTTTTGCATGTGTAGAAATGACTAGCGTTGATCTACATGAGAGAGTTCAAACCATCGACATACGTATTTCAAGATCAGCTAACAAACTGAGAGCAAAGACAACTAATGTGACTTGGTTTATACTACATCGCCTATATGCCCATTATTTAGACTAATAGGGGAGTACTGACGACACCGGCCGAGCGATGGCACTTTGAGACTTGTCCCTTCCATCTGCCGACAAGAGAGGCGACGATCACCTTGGAGGATGTGTATCATATTTTACATATTCCAATCAGAGGAGAGTGGGTGGTATACAATTCTCAATGGGGAGTGTGGTCCATGACAAAATTGTATGAGGTGGATGACGAAACAGGCCTAGGTGTGGACAATTATGAGATTCAATGGGAGTACCTTGCAAAGCACTACCTATGGTGGAATGCCATATTGATTGTTGGGATCTTGATACCAGATCAGGGACATGGATTCCAAGTCAGATTGAGCAATGTGCTAGTATGGATGTGGCTAGATAGAGGTTTTTTGCAAGGGGGCCTTGTTTGCTTGGCATGCTATACCACTAGTTGCATGAGGTCACCTATAGGGTTGGGAATAGCATTAGTTGTGGCATGACCTTACTTATGATTTGGGCGTAGGAGCATATCACCGTCTTCTAGCCATCGATTTAGAGGCCACAGCTAGTGGATGGTATGCCATATGTAGATCTATATGCAGGAGCCCTACAGTAGACTAGGGTTGGTGAGACAAGATTCTAGCGAAATTGGATTGAAATGATGATTACATTCATTTGGAGGCCATACAAAGATTGTTCATCGTGCGCCGATGAGGGAGACCACTTTCCCTTCTGCAGATAGTTCAGGTATTGAATTAGATGCACGGTTCAAAGCTAGTTGATCATAGAGATGTACCTACCTCAGTGAGTAGTAGGGTGTACCAATGGGGACAACTGAGTACATGAGGACATCATGAGAGCTCAAGTGGGGTCCTGCTATATTAGTGTTGTTTGCTTAGGAGATTGATGGACAAGTGGCACAACCATGGGGATGGAGTGGAGGAGTGGCCAATCTAGGGACTACTCTAGATTATGACTTGTGGTGGCAGACCCATAGACCAATCCTATTGATTGGTCCTGATGTACCTACACCTATGGAGTAGAGATATATTATCCCAAGGGTGTAGTGAGGAGAGCAGAGAGGTAGGTGGAGGTAGAGATGGTGGGAGAGGAGATGGTGGGAGAGGAGATGGTAGGAGAGGTGGTAGGGATGATGAAGGAGATGATGGTGGTGGTGGCGGGTGGAGGCGGAGAGGAGGGGATAGAGGGAGACAGTGAAGGAGAGTTAGATAGTGTGTAGAGAGCGGCCCTAGATGCTATCCCCGAGGTGCTAGAGGAGGAGAGAGATAAGGGGCCGATACATGAGGAAGAGAGGTAGCTAGAGGGAGAGGGGTGATAGGAGGAGGCTATCAGAGAGGAGGCCCTTGATGTTGGAGGAGGAAAGGAGGGAGTTATGGGGGGCGAGGAGGACACTGGTGATGAGGAGGAGCCATACATCAAAAATGAGATGGATGAGCCAGAGTGATAGCTTCGAGAGTGGATGATCGATGGGGATCTAGAGATAGCTAGTGTTCCATTACTGCCATGGGATTCCACCATTGATCAATGTCTAGCAAACATGTAGAGGAGGCTTGACAAGAGTGCAACATAGGTCAGGGCCCTACAGGAAGAGTTGGAGGTTGTCAAGGAAGAAGGGACCAGGCAGTGATCCCACACCAAGAGTTTGCGAGATGGTGCACAGAGTTTGTAGAGTTGTGCTCGGGACCATCAGGGCACTTGGCGAGAGAGCTAGTTAGGGTTAGTGCCAATCTAGGATGATATCAATTATTATACAAGTAGGATGTGCCACCTAAGAGACGGGATCCCACCATGACATGGTCTCAGACTAGGATAGGTAGTGGTAGTAGGACAAGGAGTGGAAACAATAGTAGGACAAAGAGTAGTAGCCACAATTAGAGCAATGTGGGTGGCTCAACTTCTTCAAGACATTCATCAGGTCACTGCTCTCATCACAGTCATAGGTATTCCTCTAGCCATAGGTCAAGTCATAGCCATGGGTCATCAAGTTTAGGGAACAAATCAGCACATAGTCATCCTCTGAATCCATCAGCCTCGCAGACTCATGTCACCATAGCCCAACAAACTCAGGTTATAGTAGAGATGATGCCATCAGTGTCAGGTTATGTCAGTGTTGAGTACAGGTCACCAGTCACCATGCTCTTCTCCATGAGGTGATGGGAAGAGCACAACATAGGGCATTTAACATTGTTCTCTTATTATCATGTTTCAAACATTCATTGTTATGACACTTTATATGTTGACTATCGAGCCTGCAAGCTCTATTTTTTGGATATCTTATGACTTTATCCTATGACATTATATATTTTTGAGATTATATATGCGATGCGATTTTGATGTGGCCTATATGTTTTATGTTATATGATGATGCATTATTTGTTGACAATGTTTAATGATATATGCTTTTCTGATAATGATTATGATGATGTAGTTATGATGACCATGTGATGCCTATGTGATGTGATTTATGCATTTATGGTTCCTATGATGATGTCAGTTATATGCTATGCCATGTATGCATTTATGGTTTCTACTCATGATGAGATGCCATGATGATGAGATAGTTATTTACACTTATGTGCGATGATGATGTTATGTTGTAATGATTATGACATGGATGCATAATGATGATTATATGGATGCCTAATGTATGATTGTAATGGATGCCATGTTTATGATTATGGATATGTTAATGCATGACTATATATGTATGGATAATGCAATCTTATGATGTGATACATATGTTTTTAATGAGATGGATGATGTGTGTACCTACCTAGTAAGTGTGTAAAAGCCTAATGCAATACCTATATGATTATGTATGCACTTATGTTTTTGCATGTCACAGGATATTATCATGAGACAGATGAGGCGAGATGATAAGATAGAAGGAGATGAATTTTAGCACAGAAACCAAATCCTTCAACATGTTACCATACGACTTAACAGTTTTTGATCTTAATCATCATTGTCCAGATTATTGTAATGGTCAAAAAACACCATGATATGACATAGATCAAGGTGTGCAAGGTCGTACAATCACATGAGACAAGCAGTCACAAACAAGGATGATCCTGACTCATACTAAGAGTACAATTTCCCTAGTCTTTTGTCACAATGATCCATAAGTAGAAGACAAATAACCAAGACAAAGACAAGTCATGAAACATCGTTGCTCCTCTAAATACTATTACCAGGACATCCTCAAGGAACTAGCAACATGACTGCCTAAAAAAGACAAGACAGGTCAATCATCAAGATACGTTGTTGATTCTCTAAATCTTGTTGTTAGGACATAGTAGAGAAACTAGTAACATGATGAAAGATCCAAGGAAAAATGCCAATATAGTGTTTTCCAAGTGTTTGCAAAGTGTGTCTGAATGTCAAGTGTTTTAATATAAAAATGTTAGGTTTGACAGTGCCAAATGCCAAAGGTTGTTAGGTTTGACAATGTCAAGGTGTCAAATGTCAGAGTTTTCCAAATTCAAGAAGGACACATCCTGAATAACGTTTATGCCAAGAGGATCGATCCTCAAATATCAAGAGAATCCCTCAAAATGCTAGATGACAGTGACAATACCTAGGAGGGACACATCCAAAGGTATAATTAAATGACAAAGGAAATCCTTCAGACGGACACATTTGAAGAAAAACCAAGAATTGACAGTTTGACTAGTTTTGACTAAGTGTGACCGAAGTTGACTGAATTTGACTTTTGTTGATAGGGTTGACTAGTATTCTGAAGGTTGACTACACATCAGTATTGACATGCTGATGTGATTGACATGTTGATTAAATAATTGTCAGAGTTTGATTTGGGAGTTTGTCTGTTTTAAAATGACTTGTTTGACTTGAAGACTTTTGTCATGTTTGTAGTGCCATGAACCCTAATGGACTGACCTAGTGCAGCCTCAAGGGCTCATCAACAGATGGCCTTGCCTACGTCATACACTTAGAGACCTCGTAGTTCGACGCAAATAATGACTTTGTCTTGATGACCAAAACTTAAGTCATGATTTTATTTTGACAAACCTCAAAGGACTAACCTAATGTCTCGAGAGCCCAAAGATGAGCCTTGCCTACACAGTGAATGTGCAAAGACAATGTAGTTCAAAAAAGGACAAAGACTGACCGACATGACTGTCTTGACAAGACATGACTCTCTTTTTGTGTTTTTGAGATATTTTGATTTTTTTTTTGTATTTCTTCAAGACATTTTTTTATTTTTGGGTCTTTTCTTTCAGGACATATTTTGACTTTTAGGTCTCTTTTTAGGACATTTTACAATTTTAAGGTCTTTTTTCAAGACATTTTTTTATTTTTAGGTCTTTTTTCAAGAAATTTTTTGATTGACAGAACCATATGTGATACCCACTGCAATCGAATGATAAAAGAATGCTCCCAGTCAGGTCCCAGATTAGGCAAGTTTGAAGGGTGTGCAAAGGGCATGCATGGGGTGACAGATAGACAACATGCATGACTTGATGTCAACCATTGTCAGCCATGAAAGGAAGTGGAAGGTATCATGGTGTAGTGTCAAGATAGTGTCATAAGGATGGATATTTATTATGGACTAAGGTAGATAGAGTGATAATAGATGGCAAAGAAAAAACCGACTATGCATGGCACCTGTTTACTAGGTTTTCACCATGGTACTTATCCAAAGCGCCTGTTTATCAGGTTTTCACTATTGGATGAATTATTTCTCTTTACTATTTTTGTCATTTTTTTAATTTTATTTTTGATGTCATCAAGATGCCTATTTGCCAGGTTTTTATCAAGGTGATGATTTTTTATATTTTTTAATTTTTTAATTTTTTTTATGGTTTTTGGCCAGAATTCCTAATGTTATGCATAGAAATTTCATAGATGTAGACTATTTATGGGATATGTCAATTGTTCACCATTTGGAGTAGCTAGCTAGTATGCTCCAGAACCAAAAGAGGACATGATAATGTAAGGGCCCAACCAATTTGGTTCGAACCTGCCAGGTTTTTCTCTGTCAGCTTGATTCTTGGTATTTTGCATGAGGACTAAGTCACCAATATCAAACTTTCTGACCATGAATCTTTTTTTATAACTGTGAAAGAGCCGATTTTGATATGCTCATAAATGATTCAAGGCATTAAGTCTACGTTGCTCTAACATTTCCAATTCATGTAGTCGCGACTGTCTATACTCTTCATCATCAATTATGCCCTTTAGGGAGACTCGCAAGGAAGGAATTTCAACCTCAGATGGCTTTTGCACCGAAGATTAAGGAAAATGGTGTGGCTCTTGTAGGTGTATGGATGCTAGTGCGGTAAGCCCATAGAGCGGGTTTGAGTTGAATGTGCTAGTCATGACCAATGTCATTGATAGTATTTTAAAGAATTATGATGATGGTTTTATTGGATGCCTCAGCTTGACTATTTCCTTATGAGTAATATGGTGTGGAGAAATGGTGTTGAATATGGAATCATTCACATAACTCATGAATGTCCTAATTTTTGAAGGGGCACCCATTGTCTATGATGATGGACATTGGCAGATAATGTAGTTGAGAATGAATTTGGAAATTTGTTTGCTAGTTATGTATGTAACGGGGATGGATTTGGTCCACTTAGTGAAGTACTGAGTGGTGGTGATAATGAATTTTTGGTCGATGGAAGAGGTAGGATGGATTTTTCCCACGAGGTCAAGTCCCCATTGTGTGAAGGGCCATAGAGAAGTAATCAGCTGAAGTTCTTGTGTTGGTGCATGAATCAAATCACTATGTATCTGACACTAGCGACATGTCCTGACAAACTCAAGTGCATCCTTTTCAATGGCTGGCCAGTAATACCCAAGTCTCGTTATCTTCTTGGTTAGAGTAGGATTACTTGAATGAGATTTGCATATTCCCTCATGTACTTCACTTAAGGTTGTTCATGCTTTTTCGGTGTCGGGATATCAAAGAAGGGTATTGTCAAAGCTACAGTGGTAGAGGGTGTCACTGATGATGGTGTATCGAGTAGCTTTTCGGATAAAGGAATTTCGTTGGTTGTTGGATAGGTTGGGGGGAAGGATCTAGGACTTGAGATCTAGTCATATATGTCTTTATACCATGGAGAATTGGGACCAACAATCTCGTAGACCATCTTTGATTTGGGAATATCATATGTAGGGACCAAAAGCTATTCTACCAAGAATTCAAACTAAGGCACGTTGCTCAGAATGTCTAGGAGGGATCTTATTGTAGCCATTGCCTATGCGGCCTTGTTTTGTGCCCTCAAAATTTTCTCAAAAGTCAGCATGTGGAAATATGTCTGAAAGTTTTCAACCATTCATTTGTAAGGCATTAACTTCTCATCCTTAGTGTCATAGTTGTTGTTGACCTAGTTGATGACCAGCTGAGAATCCCCATAAACATAAAGTGTTCTAATTTTCCATGTTATGGCCATTCTGATCCCCATAACAAGTGCCTCATATTCTACAACATTATTTGTACATGGAAAATAAATGTGGAATGACTTTATGGCCGATAGAAGAGGTAGGATGGATTTTTCCCATGAGGTCGAGTCCCCATTGTGCGAAGGGGCATAAAGAAGTAATCGGCTGAAGTTCTTGTGTTGGTGCATGAATCAAATCACTATGTATCTGACACTAGCAACATGTCCTGACAAACTCAAGTGCATCCTTTTCAATGGCCGATGAGTAATACCCAAGTCTTGTTATCTTCTTGGTTAGAGTACTGAGTGGCAGTGATAATGAATTTGTGGTCAATGGAAGAGGTAGGATGGATTTTTCCCACGAGGTCAATTCCCCATTGTGCGAAGGGCCATTGAGAAGTAATCATCTGAAGTTCTCATGTTGGTGCATGAATCAAATCACTATGTATCAGACACTAGCGACATGTCTTGACAAAATCAAGTGCATCCTTTTCAATAGCCGGCCAATAATACCCAAGTCTCTTTATCTTCTTGGTTATAGTAGGACCACTCGAATGAGATCTGCATATGCCCTCATGTACTTTGCTTAAGGTTGTTCGTGCTTTGTCAGTTTCAGAACATTGAAGAAGGGTATTGTCAAAGCTACAATGGTAGAGGGTGTCACTAATGATGGTGTATCGAGTAGCTTTTCGGATAAAGGACTTTTTTTGGTTGTTAGATAGGTTGGGGGGAAGGGTCTAGGACTTGAGATAGTCATATATGTCTTTATACCATGGAGAATTGGGACCAACAAGCTCGCAGACCATCTTTGATTTGGGAATATGATATGCAGGGACCAAAAGTTATTCTACCAAGAATTCAAACTAAGGCACGTTGCTCAGAATGTCTAGGAGGGATCTTATTGTAGCCATTGCGTATACAGCCTTGTTTTGTGCCCTTGAAATTTTCTCAAAAGTTAGCATGTTGAAATATGTATAAAAGTTGTCAACCACTCATTTGTAAGGCATTAACTTCTCATCCTTGGTGTCATAGTTGTTTTTGACCTGGTTGATGACCAGCTAAGAATCCCCATAAACATCAAGTGTTCTAATTTTCCATGTTATGGCCATT
>VDFB02155645.1:0-10192 GCA_007258455.2 Sequoia sempervirens
ATTATTTTTTGATCCTATAGTATGCAAAGTATAGAATGTGACACATGTTTCAGATTCAACACATGTGATACCATTTGAAAGCTATAGATTTTTTTCAGTCATCCTATCAATGAGGACTTTAGTCATAATTCAAATAGAAAATGAATAATAATTATTTATTAAATTCAAAGTAAAGCATAATTTATATTGGTAGAAAGCTAAGAAAATCTTTTAAAAACTCTTTTCATTTCATCAATTTTGGGTTAAAAAAAATTCGTCAGCCACATACCCTACACATACCCATCATATCACCACTTTTTGGCCCATCATCATCTTGCACATACCCCAAGTTCAAATTTCATCAACTTTCTAGATTTTTCTCTAGTCCTCTACGACTTTGCAGGTGGACCTATTTTGAGAAACTTATTTTTGTTTGGTTAAAATTTGCATTCTTGTGCATTATTTTAATCTATTTGCAAACAACACTATGTTTTCAAACATTACATAAATCTTAGTTTTGTGTTCATTTTCATTCATCTAGATTAGTCCATTGCATTTAATTAAGTTCATTTACATTAAACAACATTACATAGATCTTAATTTGAGTGATACATAGGCATATTTGGCCCTATCTCTCTCCTTTTAGGTGAAAAACCCTAGAAGTGCAAGAGTAGTCCATAGGGTCCCAAAAATCTATGTTTCAAATTGATTTATTAAATCTCTATTTACATTCAAAAAGGCATCAAAGTGGGAATATTCTCTGAGTTTCAATTATTCCCCCAAAAGTACTTGTCTATCCAATAAGGCATTAAAGGCCTCTTACACATCCTTTCCTTTAGCCAAGTTGCATTTAATTCATTTTTCCTCTCCCTCCAACTTGTCACTTCTGCAAATTTGAAATTCCACCTAATAGCATTTGTATACCTTGATATTTCTACTGCTCTAAATGTGCAAAACAACTAAGAAACATGAATAATAAAATACCAAGGACACCTCAAGATTAGCCAAAAGAGTAGTTCAATGAAAAGGAATGCAAATAAGATAAAACACAAACACTTTTACCTCCCTTGTTGTTGATACCTCTTTGATTGGCCCTTGCTTGGATTGGTTGTGTGCTCCTTAGATGATGGATTGAGTGACTAAAATGCAAGCTTCAATATGCAAGATGATGAACAAAGATGGCTAAATAATGGCAAAAGGATTGAGAGTTCAAATGGACAGCATGTAGTTATCAAAATGCAAAGTGTTGGAAATTCCCTTGAGGTGGGGTATTTATAGGAGATTTTGAATTCTCTAGAGAATTCAAGGGTCAAGATTGATCCAACAAGGTCAAGATGAAGGGCTATGGTGGGTTGATAACCCACAAGCCCTCACATCTTGACATGTGGAGGGTGAAGTGGACAAGAGGATATGAGGTGGAGATGAGTTGTCAAGAAGGTACATGAGGTGGAAAAAGGACATGCACCTTGGGGGGATGAGGATTTCCACAGGGATTTCTTGTCCCCAGAGTGGGAGTGAAAGGGACATTTTACATTTGAAATTTCCATAAAAGAATCTACATAATAGGAAAGGAAAGGTGGTTGGGAGGATAAATGTGAATTAAAGATTCCCACATTCCTAGGATGATCTATAGAGGGTAAGGTGTTGGGCTCAAAAGATTGGGACTTGGTCACATGTGGGGTGTGACAGTCAAGGTTCACAGAGAGCTGAGGAGAATGGAATGTGAATTTAAAATTCACATTTAAAGGGAGGAAAGGAATCTAAGAGCAAATAAATGTGGGGTAAAATTCACATAGGAAGGGTTAATATCCAAAGGAAAAATGGAAGGATTGACCAAAAAGTGGTGCTAAATTTAGCTAATGATTTGGTTAAGGTTGTGCAAATATTGGATTAGGCTAATTAACAGAAGATTAGAGGCAAGTGGCAAATGTAGGAGGATGTGACAAGGAGAGAGAAAGTGAGGAATTTTAAATTGATTTTTAAAAAAAAGAGGAAGAATGACTAAATTAAATAAATTAGTGTATTTATTTAATTTAGAGAGGAATAAGGTAAAAGACAAAGTATTAATTATTAAATTAAATACTTTATCGGTATGAGACAAAGGGTGTAATATTAATTTAATAAATTAATATTAATATGATAGACGTAAAGGCAACAAATTTAATCATATGGAAGTGATTAAATTTAGATGTCTACAACATTAATGTGCACATTCATCCAAATGTGCTCCACCTTTTTCCACTCGCATGTTGACAAGTGGAATTATGCTATTGGTTAGTGTTTAATCCCACGTTCATCCATTTTTCCTCATCCTCCATCATTCTCTTCTATAAATAGAAGGATCTCATATTGATTTTGCATCCAAAATCTTAGGCATTTTCATCCACAACTTGAGCAAAGTTATCGTCTTCATTGTTTTGAGAAATCTTCATCCATTTTCATATATTCATAGCTAGGTTAGGGAGGAATTTCATCAAGGATCATCAAATCTTCACCATTGATCATCAAGCTTGTAAGGAATTGGGAAAGGGCCATTTTACACACCAAAATGGCACGAATTCCCCAATGGGATCAAGAGTTTGTCTATTTTGAGAAAAATTAGATAGTTTTCATTCATGTTCTTCATTTATTTCTTGTTCTTGATATCTCAAATGAATTTCATGGGGAATGTTGTTTCTAGCTTGCATATTGGACTAATTATGTGTTTGTTCTTTGTATTTGTGCAAGTATAGGATCACCATTCACAATTAGAATGTAAGATGTCTAAAAATAACTAACAGGGGGTAGTGTGTTTTCCAAAATGGGAAATAACTAACAAAGGACAGTGTGTTTTCCAATAGGGGATAGTGTGTTTTCCAACAAGGGATAGTGTGTTTTCCAATAGGGAACAAAAAAATGCCCACATTATTTGCAGTGTTGGTAAACACATTGTCCCTTGTCAATTATTTCCTTATGAAATTGACATAGTGTTGAAAAACACATTTTCCATTGTCAATTATGTAATGAAGTCCACCTTAAAATTTTAGAGAAACTCCTTGGTTATAGTAAAAATGACATTTCACTTTCTTGATATGATTAGAACAAAAAAATTCTCACATCGTATGCAATGTTTGAAAACACACTATCCCTTGTGTAGGAAAAGTGGATAGTGGACATCATTACAATGTAAGATGTCTAGAAATAACTAACAAGGGACAATGTGTTTTCCACTCTCCAACATTGGAAACAACTAACAGAGGACAATGTGTTTTACAACATTAGAAATAACTAACAGGGTAAGTGTGTTTTTCACTTTCTTGACATGATTGGAACAAAAAAAAGCTCAAATTGTTTGCAGTGTTGGAAAACACACTATCCCTATGTAGGAAAAGTGGACAAGGGACATCATTATAATGTAACATGTCTAGAAATAATTAATAGGGGACAATGTGTTTTCCAACATTAGAAATAACTAATAAGGGATAGTGTGTTTTGCACTTTCCAACATTGGAAATAACTAATAGGGGAAAGTGTGTTTTCCAACATTGGAAATAACTAACAAGGTACAGTGTGTTTTTCATTTTCTTGATATGATTGGAACATAAAAACTCTCACATTGTTTGCAGTGTTAGAAAACACACTATCCCATGTGTAGGAAAAGTTGACAGGAGACATCATTAGAATGTAAGATGTCTAGAAATAATTAACAGGGGACGGTGTATTTTTCAACACTGGAAATAACTAACAAGGGACAATGTGTTTTTCAATTTCTCGATATGATTGGAACAAAAAAAATCTCATATTGTTTGCAGTGTTAGAAAACACACTATGCCATGTGTAGGAAAAGTTGATGGGGGACATCATTGGAATATATTAGATGTCTAGAAATAATTAACAGGGGATAGTGTGCTTTCTAACATTGGAAATAACTAACAAGGGACAATGTGTTTTCTAATAGGGGACAGTATGTTTTCCAACAGGGAACAAAAAATGCTCACATTATTTGAAGTGGGGTATGTGCAGGATCATTATGGAAAAAAAGGCCCTTAAGTGGAGAAAAATTCAAAAAAATCAAAGTTAGGAAACTTCACGTAAAAATTTGAATAAATTATCTATATTATTTCAAAAATATTTAAGAATAGAATATGTAGCAAATTGAATATAGTTTCTAAAATACTAGTTAGGTTTATTTAAAAAAAATAATCTATTTGGTGAAAATTTGAAATTTAAATGTAGCAGTACTTAAATTTCAGGGAAAAATAAGAGGTAGGTGTTTGTCTAACCACCCTAACCAAAATAAAATGATAATATTTCTTTTATAATTTTTTAGATATAAGTATAGAACTCATGTCCCAATGTGATGCATATTTTTTTTAATATTTTTTTCCAAGTAAATAATTAATTATGATTTTTTTATTATAACTTTTAAAAAATATTAAAACTTGTATGTCTGACCACCTTAACTTGGTCAAAACTTCATGAAATTCAACTTTTTTTTAATCCTATTGTATGTGAGGCATATAATGTGCTGCATATTTCAGATTCAAAAAATTTGATACCATTTGAAAGCTATAGATGTTTTTCAATCAGGCTATCAATGAGGACTTTAGTCATAATTCAAATAGAAAATGAATAATAATTATTTATTAAATTGAAAGTAAAACATAATTTATATTGGTGGAAATTTGAGAATCTCCTTTAAAAACCCTTTTTGTCTCATCAATTTTGGGTAAAACAAAAGTCACCAGCCACAAACCCATCATATCGCCACTTTTTGGCCTATTATGATCCTGCACATACCCAATGTTGGAAAACACACTTTCCCTTGTCAATTATTTCTTTATGAATTTCCAGTGTTGGAAAACACACTATCCCTTGCCAGTTATGTAATGAAGTCCACCTTGAAAATTTAAAACAACTCTTTAGTTATAGTATAAATGACATTTCACTTTCTTGATATGATTGGAACATAAAAATGCTCACATTGTTTGCATTGTTGGAAAACACATTGTCCCCTGTGTAGGAAAAGTGGACAAGGGACATCATTAGAATGTATGATTTCTAGAAATAACTAATAGGGGACATTGTATTTTCCAACATTGTAAATAACTAACAAGGGATAGTGTGTCATCACTATATTCTAATAATGTACCCCTTGTTCATATGATGATGACATTAATTTGGTAGATGAACGTAAAAAAATTGTTGCATATCTTTCATCAATAATACAAATTTTATTGTCAGGTATGTGTTGGATCATGATGGGCCAAAAAGTGGCAATATGTAATTGATATGATGGCCCATGTGGCTAACGAATTTTTTTTACCCAAAATTGATGAAATGAAAAGGGTTTTTAAAGGAGATTCTCATCTTTCCACCAATATAAATTATGATTTACTTTGAATTTAATAAATAATTATTAGTCATTTTCTATTTGAATTACAACTAAAGTCCTGATTGATAGGCTAATCAAAAAACATCTATAGCTTTCAAATGGTATCCAATTTTTTGAATCTGAAACATGCATCACATTCTATGCTTTACATACTATAGGATTAAAAAAAAAATGAATTTTATGAAGTTTTTACCAAGTTAAGGTGGTCAAACATCCGAGTTTTTATATTTTTTAAAATTTATAATAAAAAATTAATAATTAATTATTTACTTGGAAAAAAATTACAAAAAATATGTATCACATTGGGACATGAGTCGTCTACTTATATATAAAATATTACAAAAAAATATTATCATTTTATTGTGGTTAGGGTGGTTAGATAGACACCTTATTTTTTCCCCGAAATTTAAGTATGACTGCATTGAAATTTCAAATTTTCACCAAATAGATTTATCTTTTAAAAAAATAAACCTAGTATTTTAGAAACTACATTCAATTTTCTATAGATTATATTCTTACATATTTTTTAAATAATATAGATAAATTATTCAATTTTTTACGTCAAGTTGCCTAACTCTGATTTTGCTAAATTTTTTGCCACTTAAGGGCCCCTTTTTTCCATGATGATCCTACGCATACCCTGCCTACCTATTACATAGACTTTATGTTAAAGTATACACATCTTATTAATACTTTCTATGTGATTTATAACCATCTAGGTATGTTTTGAGTTAAAACTTGTATATTTTGAGGATGATGCATAAAATTAAAAATTACCACTATCTTGTGAATCCAACATTTTAGAATTTACATTTCTTTGTAATACTTTGGATACTAGTGCATGACATTGAAACTATCTCTATTTTTTCACCCATGGTTTCATATTGTTTTAGATGTTGATATGGAAGATAAATTAGATTGGGAAAAACACATTTGATCTATTCTTTAAGAGGATAAAATTTTGTACACAAAATTTTTATCTATTGATAACATCAACTTTACATAGATTAGATGTAAAAATCTATGCTACATGGAAGGATTGTCATCCCCAAAGATTTTATACAATTCAAGATCATAGACATGAGGAATATGGTCTTCTAATTTAGGAAGACAGAAACCCTAAATGATAGTGATTCATTCTCTACAATGAGATATTTTATGCATCTACAATAGTTTAAATAGCAACTACTCTTCTTGAGAGCTCAACATTTACGAAGTGCTCATTTTCCTCTCAAATCTCAGGCAAGGATTTCTTTATATTGAGACATCCAAAATCCACATCAAATTTATATAGCTAAATAAAAGAAAAACAATTATTATTTTTTAATAAATTATCAAGTTCATGTCAAAGAATGTTACCAAAATAGTATGCAATCCCACATGCTTTCTTGTAGTTATATTTTTGGGACTGTCATTAAAGAAAATTTGTAAGGTAAAAAAGATTTGATAAAACTGGATCTTGTTTAAGGTTCTCATATGACAATCTTCCATGGAAAAAATTGCAAAAATAATTAATTAAAATTAGTAGTTTAAAGAAAAAAAGCAACAAAAAGTTTGAGCTAAAATTGTACCAAATAAATTTGAAAATGCATCATCACAAACAAGAAGATATAACATTTATATACATGTGATAATCATCATAATCATAGTCATAGCCCATTGCCTATTTAAATCCACAAACAAAATAAGTAAATAAGAAATCCAAAAAAAAATTAAGTCATATATTGATGTTCATTTCTACTCTTAGAACCGAGAAAAAATTCATAATTCCCATTTCATAACAAAATTATAACATACTATGATCCAATTACACCCAATTACATACTATCATCTTTTCAATTTGATTTTTAAAGGCACGTCCTTTATATCATACCACTTGGTTGTTTTTGAAAGATTTTTCTAAACACTTGAGTTATTCTTGAGGTTGGCTTTTGTAACCTTTTACATGTTTCCTAAGGTTGTATTGAGCATCTTTGGTAGGCTGCATGTGTGAGTAGAAGAGCCATGTATTAGGATTTATTGTTACATGATTCTCATTTACTTATTCACAGAGAGAAGTGTGCCTAATACGCATGATTCTTTATAATACTTGTTTGAAGATTCTAAATATGTATTGTAACATTTTTTCATGAGATAATACATTGAGTGTGTGGGTGATTTTGGAGGCTAGGTTTCTCACATGAGGGGTGATTTCAAGGGTATATCTAGCCTTATCATTTGATATTTTTTTCTATTCTTTAGCATTATTTATTTTGGATAGATATTTTTCATTTTCTCTCATGAGGTTTATTTCGAAAAATGTAGTGACAAAATTGTATATCCATGTCAAAACTCCATTTAGTTTGGAGCTCATTTTGAGAGAATAAGTTAGTATAATTACCTATCATCAGTTGTAATAGTATTGTGAAAATCTAAATACACTCTTGAAACCTTCACCTATTCCCATTTAAATACATTCTCATGCATTTTTTCTTATCCCATTTATTTCTACATATTATCCTATATATCTCACATTCGTTGTAGTCCCCATATCAATACTATTATTACCTTACCACATGCCAATATTGTGAGTATGTGATGTTGGAACACAATGATTTATTGAGAGGGCGGTGAATCATTAGATATTAAAATTTTAGCTCTTAAAACCTTTTGTGCAAACTACTTTCTCTAACCCTTAATGTGCATATATTAATCATGTGATACAAAATTATGTGTGCACATAGAAACAACACATAACACCAAATATATGTAGAAAACATGATATGGGAAAAACCAAACTGACAAAGCCTACTTGATTCTACTGCAACAACACCCTAATCTAAGCTACAGCTCAATACTATGAGGCTGCAACCTCTTAAGGATTACAAGTTCATATCTGCATATAAATGGTTCTTCATAAACCTGAGATGCATCATTACATTATATTCTTAGTTGTACATATTGCAACTCACTTCTTATTGCTAAAGCTACACTCTCAACAACACACACACCCTCTACTTTGCACTCTCCTCTACACATAGAACAATCACTTCTATATTGTTGCTCTGCTCTTCTTTCCCCTTCTATAGTAAACCATACATCTACACTATACACTCTCTTCTTTATCTACCTCTACTACACACACAGTGAACATACTTATATTCAACACCCTATGCACTTGCTGACCTCACACACAAACAACAGATACAACTTCAAGTTGTTCTCTCTATTCATGCATACTTTCTACAGAACTCTTACTTCAACAATATCTAATTTTCTTCTTTCTCCACTGACCTACAATCTCTACCTCGAGATTCTCTCAACCATCTAGATCATCTCCAACTTACTAATAGAGTTTTCTTCATATGCTAACTTCACCAGCAAGCTACCTATGCATTGAGCTACACACAATATTCTAGCTATTCATAAAGACATCTGATAAGGTTTATCAGATATCACCATACCTCTGCATTGAGCCACACAACATTTAATCATATCTCAAAAGGTTTGATCAGAATAGCAACCTATGAAACCCTAGAATCAGATATGTATTAAATGTTTTCTCTTGTTCAATCGATCTGATTTGATCTCGATCACCTCTATAATATGTTTCACCACCTTGAAGATCAAATCTTCATTTAATTGGTCACTTGGTGTAGCTAGACCAATTAACTCCTTCCTCTATGTAAATTGCCACAAAAAACCCTCTTCACACTGAGTTATTCATTTGTGATTAAACTGCATTCAAATTTGGGCCATCAATCTTCCTCCCACCATGATCCATTGGCTCTAGCTCATCATCATATTATTAAAAATTTCCATTAGATCAAATACCTTTAATCATGCACCATCAATCTCCACCAACTAATGATCACCATTGGATCAGTCACCTTTTTATCTCCATCATCGATCTTCGTCATACATGGCTTTCCATGTTATCTAATCGGGCCCACAACCTACATGTCATCCATGTCATCGCCACATCATTTGCAACAAAAATATGAATGACATATTGAGCAATCATTCATTTCCATTTGTTAACGATTGTCACACTCGAGTCCCATAGTCTACATCATACTCCTATCACCCAATTTCTAAAAAGTTGAAACTCATAACCTCATGTTAGAGGTTATGAAGTTCTAAAAACCCATGACTCACCAACAATAGAGACAACCTATGAAACTCCCTTCAAAATGACTAAGTCACTTCAATGAAAACAACATCACCCAATACATCATTTGAATGTGGAGTCCAAATGTTGTTGTCACGTATCCATGCCATCGCCCTATCATAGCTCTATAATCCAAAACAATGATGTGGATTACTATTTACTCAATCCCATCATGCCACGTGTCAGCATCATCATTATGGTTGGGTCCCACATGGAGTGCTTCCTTAGTCCTTATTGCTCCATTGCTTAGTCACAAAAAATCTGAACTTAAGAACCTCTTTGTCAGAGGTTGTGAACTTTTAAAAACCTATGACATGTCGATAACAAAGAGAGCCCTCTTCCTTCCTTCACACCATTAGCTAAGTTGCTAATTTAGAATGTTATGAAACTTGAGAACCCTACCACATAGGTTAGGAAAACTTGGAACTCCACAACTCCATTCACTTTCTTTGAACTAATGGTAATGTATATCCTTAAAGGTCTATGCAGAGGGGCTAGTCACCCTCATGACTATAAAGACTTAAGTTACAACTAATGCAACAAACAACCATTGATACAAAGTCAACATCAAAATAGAATATTTTGAGGATGCCATGATTGTAAACACATTAGGGTTTATCTGTACACCCAAATATCACCCGAAAAATAGAACTAATTCATTTTTGGGGATATTCATCACTTTCTCAACT
>VDFB02155646.1:0-17626 GCA_007258455.2 Sequoia sempervirens
AAATGAAAAAGGGAGCAATTGAATTAATAGTTCCACAGGGTGATTTCAAAGTGCTAAAGCAAAGTACGCCCAGAGAGTATAGGATGGATGAAATTCCCTAAGGAATGAAGATAGATGCTCAAGTCTCCCGATGCACTCTAAGGGAGATGAATGATAATGTGGAAATATTCTATAGTCGTGAAGCAGGTAAATTTGTGCTCGAGGAAAAGGATGATCTAGAGATCACTCGGACCTTGGAAGTCGAAGTGTAAAAATCAGGTAAGTAAGGTGAGTTTATATTATGAATTATTCTCATGCTCTTCTCCTTCCTTGTTTTGCAGGAGGAACGTCGAGACCAAACAGTGGTGACTTGAAGAAATGAAACAGATACTCCATGACAACATTACAACCTCGAAAGAAGAAAAGTTGCAAGTTGCAAGAAATGGCTAAGTGTTGGAATAACCTAATATGCACACAATTCAGAAAGGTGGATGGCAAAGAAGAAATGATCAAGTCCAGGACAGGAAAAGATGAAGGCTCAAAGGTTAGAAATGATCCTCAAGTACTTCAAGGTTGAATAACAACATTAAAGAGGAAAATCATCATCAAGCAGAAGAATGAGGTTGCAGTCTTGGAATTTCAAAATGAGAATGTGCCTGCCATGCCAGAAGTTGAAGTTGTTTGATCAAGTCTGCAGTCAAGAACAAGAACAGTGTGAACGCGTCTTTGGACTAGAATCTTCTAGAGGATGGTGGCCATTAATTTATCATTTATTTCCCCACTCCTCTTGGTGGCAATTTTTAGGGTGAATCTTGTTTAGGGCTGAGGTGGCACAATCTGGGCCATCCAGCCGATTGTAATCTGAGCCGTCCATTGGACTTGGATAGCTATATAAAGGGGTATCCCCCCTCATTTTTACTTCATTAGAATAGACATTGGGATTCGACGGTAGACGCCGTAGAGGGATGGCACCGGTAACGAAGTATAGATTGATGAGTGTAGTTGAAGAAGGGAGATTTTCCTTTGAAAACTTTATGCGTATTGTGAACCTCTCTCAATAAAAGGGGTTTCGTTACGGTGATGATCTAAATCTTTTGTTGTGAGTAGCTGGCACTTGTGTTTCCTTGTCCGCCCTGATTGATAGGATCAAAAGTAGAATAAATTTCATTTCAAGCTGCGTAGTTGAGTGTGGAAAGTGGTACATTTGTTTGAGAGCGAAGCATCTATCCATACTATTCGGTGTAGATTGATAATTGAATCGCTTATTGGCGAAGTCAAGCTGAATGTAAATTAACCTTAACTTCGATCATGATTTGTATGGTTATATGCATCGTTGTGATGGTATTTTCATGCTAAGTTGTGATCTGAACACCTTGAGCTACTCCTCTGAAGATTTCACTGGTTCTGTGGAGGCTGTCCGAAGCGAGGCAAAGCAGAGCCTGGTTAAAGCTTGTGAGAAATGATAGCCATGTCCCACGCCTTAGAGTAGATTAGAGCCTTCTTAACCCAACACTATTTACATTCAGTACCTTCTGAAACAAGAACTTTATAGACAAACCTTTGGAGCATTCAAATTCCTTTCTCCGCTGTTGAACAATTTCATAAGTCCCCTTGAAATACCAACAAATCACATCGAGCCAACTGAAACTATTCGCATTGAAGGAACCTTGGAGTTGAACGCACAAACTCTCTTGTAATCTTAGTGTGCTGGATACTTTGATCAAGAGAGAATAGGGTAGCCGTTGGTGACTTTATTCTGTGTTGGTGCGGTCACGAAAAACACATCAACACACACAAAGTACAAAACAATTCTTAACCTTGTTGGCCAAAAGAATACCAAACTTCTATCACTTGGATTACACATTTGGATCAACGAAGATAGTTGAAAGCTCGTTTATACCTATAACTGACACTCTTGAGCAACAATCAAAAACTCATAGATTTTCCATTTTCTGAGAGGATTTTTGGACCAAAATATCAGATCAGCATAGACACACAATTTACTCAGTCAATTACCAAACAATGTCAGCATCAATGACAACAAACCCGAAGGTCACCTTCTTCATTCTTCCAACATGGTTTTGACTCAGAGCTATGAATCGATAAGGTCACAAATGGGGGACCTCATCCCCAACATAAACACTCAACAATTACACCCCAATGGGTTTTGAACCTTGATGACAAGAACAACAACACAACTTAACCATCACACCATACCACTATTGGCAATTAGAATTTTAATGTTATCAATAGTAATGCAAAAATTATAATTATTTAAGGCTAAAGCCAAGGCCATAAATTAGATGGTAGTGTTAGCATTGCTTTAATAACATTTATACTATTATGAGCTTCATTAAATTCTATTGACTACAATTATCCAAGACGATTTATATATCTTGTAATTTTTTAAGAAAAAATAAAAAATATTACGTCTTTTGGTGTATGTTTTAGTTTGTTTAGCTTTTATTAATTACATATTAGTATTTTAGGAAAAAATAAATATAATTATTAGATATCATAGTAACATGAAAAAATATTTTAAATTTCTTATCATTATATTATGTGATAGTATCTTTGGACTCTTCTAAAGGAAAATCATCAATAATGTTATTCTAGCAGAAGCTCTGGGGTGATAGTGGTAGTTACAAAGATGTAAAGAAATATTTTTTTTCTTCTCGTAGCAATAGAAGATAATATTGTTTTCATACCTTAACGAAAGGCATCCGGAATCATATTCCCGGTAAAATAGTTAAAAATACAAAATAGAGAAACGAATTAAAAAAACTTTTTTATAATATAAGATATTTAGATGTTTATACTTTTGAACTGATACCCCCTTAATATGAACCCCAAATTCCTACTAGTAATTGAATGCTACTTTCTTTGTATTTCTCCTTTTTAAAATATTCAACTCAACTTCTAATTAAAATTTCGTTTCAAGAGTCTTTCTTTTATGTTGATTTTCTACTTGTTCTCTTACATTTGCATCAATTATATTAATTACCTTGTTAGGAAGATGTTGATCTATTCAAAATCCAAATAAACAAACAATAACCAAACACTTTTAAAAAGACCACAAAATACATGTGTTTTGCTAAATAGAGAATTAATGTCTACTTCACATTTTCTTGAAATTTTGAATAAAGACATTAACTTTAACTTTAACTAGCAAGTAATAATATGTTTCAAGTGTGCATTTTTGTAGATGCACATCATGAAAAAGAGACCAAAAATTTAATCCATGAAATGAAGTGATGGATGAGGTAAAACCAAATCAATCTAAAGCTATCTGGGTTTCACTTTACTTTAATCTTCAAACTATGGATAAACAAAATCAACACTCTTCTCGTGTAAAGGACATGGGAGCTTCACCTAGATTGCTAGTAATGCATGCACAACAAGCAATTCCCACAACTAACACCATATGTCAATGTAAAAAAAACAAGGCACATTCATATGGAAGATAACATAAAATTTGCTCAACCTGGCACAACATTAAAGGAATGAATGCAAAGTTCACCAATCACCACCATAAACAACCATAATTTTATTGGAAAACAAGAAGATTGCAAGGGACATTCTCTCTCATTTGTTTTATTCCAGTCTTAAAAAAAAAAAAACTATAAAAGAAAGATGTATGCACAACAACTATTTGTCTAAACCAACATACCATGCCTTGTCTTGAAATAAACTATAGGCAACACTTGAAAAATACGATAAAGTTCTCCTGCCAACACAAAGAAGATTTTTTTATAAATTACCCAATTGGAGACCACAACTTTTGAATAATTTTCTCTTTTCCCACATTGAATTCTAGTCTTTCTTACTTTGTTTCTTTCTACCCTCCAATACTCAATGATTACCTCAATAATTCCTTTCTTTCCTGCGCTGAAAATCTGCTTTCATTGTTTTCCTTTGCCAACCACCCCTAACTGCCTCCTTTCTATCAATATATCTTCCTCTCTAATTGCATGTGCCACCCTTATATTCTCCATGCAATGTTTTTAGAAGCTAGTTTTTAAAACTTAATTTTCTATTGAAACTCATAATGACCCTTTTCCCTCTCCTATCTAGGCCCCCTTAAAGGTTTTGTTATTTATTTTACATCTATCCACTGTATCCTTCATCACAGGTATATAGAGGTTTATTTTCAATTGCATATTCATTATGTCTTTAAACTCCATTTGGATGTAAGATGTTCCATGAGTTACATCCAAGCTGCTTGCAAAACAACCACGACCCCAAAATCACCAAAATTCAAACAAAAAGCAAGCCAAAATTGGTGGAGGAGAGTGATGCTCTTGCATCAAGCTCCCCTGAAAGAAAAAAAAATCATTAGCTCCTGCTCATGAAGTCATCAACACTATGACCATATTTGGAGATCTCAATAGTTGTTAACCAAGTAGCATCCTCGAAAGGATGATCCTTCCATTTCACCAAATACTGGAAATATTCTTTACCTTGGGTCTTCTTCAACAACTCCTTCTCCAAGATGCACACAATGTCGATCAAATCCGATTTGGTCACTTGTTTCCATCTTGGAGTTAGCTCTCTGTTTGTTGTTTCATTTGTTTCCTCACCTTTGTAGGGATAGAGATTGACCACATTGAATATGGGGGAGATACCCATATCGAAAGGAAGAGCTATCTCATAAGCATTGGCGGGATTTTTTTTAGAATCTTGCAAGGACCAATCTTCTTCATTTTAAGTTTGTTGTATTCGCCTTTTGGAAATCTCTCTGTAATCTATGGAAAATTAGATTGTTAGCTTATTAATCAATAAACATTAAAATCCAATGAAGTAACAAAGTACAAAGGAAATGAAATGAAAATAAAGGGAACGATATTACCAGATATCTTCATCTTCCATGGTTCACCTTTGTTACACCTAGTTTGCAGCAAATCGAATGAGGCCCTTAGATTTCAAACAAGCAACCTATGATAATGTCCAAGTCCTATGCAAATGTTGAAGGATTTATAAATTGTGTCAATGTCTATGCCTATGACTATGACAATATGCTAAATGAAATAATAATTATCAATACTAAAATGACTATAATGCCTAAATTCAAAAATGAAGTTGTCGGATCCCGAAATTATAAGCAAAATTGTCTTTTATAGAAAACACAATTTTGAGCGGACGAATGAGATTGAATTCTAAGAAAGGCCTAGAATGAGAGGTCCAGATTAAATCTGAGAATCCCTAATCAGGGTTAGGGAAAAATCCTTAATCGAACGGTCAAAATAATATTTCAGATAATCGGATCGATGGTGGAGAATAAATGAGAGAAATTAAATATAAAATAAAGATATTCCAAAAATCAAAGAAGATAAAGATTCCTTGATTTGTAGAGATTGAAATCAAAAGAAGATAAGATTTAGAATGAAGATCGATTTGAAAATCAGGAATCTAGGTGCTTGATTTTTAGAGATAGATACCAATTTGAATTAAATTGAATTCAAATTATGGATTCCATGAGACAATAAATAATCCTTTTGGATTATTTACCAAAATGGGCCGGTTCCAGTTGAGATGACATTTTGAAATAATTTAATTTATTTTAAAATTAGAACTGAATAATGTAATTAGCAATTAAATAGTGGGAATTTAATTGTTAATTTAGGAGACAAAGATCCAGTGGTAAAATAGGGTAGTAATTTTATTTGGTAAAGGCGATCGATGACATATTAAATAAATAAATAAAATTTATTTATTTAATAATCAGAAAGAAATAAATGAAGAAAGGTAATTAAATAAATTAAGAAATTTATTTAATTAGGGGAAGACTTAGACAATTAATGACGTATTTAATAAATAAATATTATTTATTTATTTAATAATCATAGAAGAATAAATGACATGAATTAATTAAATGAGTATGAATTATTTAATCAATAGTCGAATGTGGACCAAGGACATAATTAAATGCCATAATTATGCTAGGACGAAAGTGGTAAAAATGAAGCTTGCAGGCCTAGGTCATTTTTAGGTGTCTACATTTTTGCCCTCTTTGTCATAATGTCGCTTGTTGCATTGTGACAAAAGAAAATAATTCAAAAATGCCTGATTACAAAATAAGATGAGGAGGAATGATGAGGAGGGTTGCGGTATGCCCCCTCAAGAGGACAGACAAGTTCCAAGAACATGGGTGTGCTCTTGAAATTGATGAGAATAGTAGAATATGAAGAGACAAAGAAATGTTAGTGCAAAACATATGGATGATGATATGGATGCAATGCCTATATAGGATAGGTGAGAAGAGAATGGCACAACTAAAGATGATGCATGTTAGTTCCTAGACCAAATCCTTCAAAACATTGCCCTAGGACTTTAATATTTATTGCTCTTAATCATCATTGGGAAAATTGTTGTGATGGCCAACAAACACCATGATATGACATAGATCAAGGTGTGCAAGGCCGTACCATCACATAAGACAAGCAATCACAGACAAGGAAGATCATGACTCATACCAAGAGAATTATTGCCCTAGTCTTTGTTAGAATCAACCACAAGCAGAAAAAGACAAAAAGGACAAGTCATGAAACGTCGTTGCTCCTCTAAATCCTGTTGCCAGGACATCCTTGAGGAACTAGCAACATGACTGTCAGAAAGAAATAAGATAAAGCCATTATCATGATACGTCGCTGCTTTTCTAAATCCTTTTGTCGGGATCTCGCTGAGAAACTAGTAACATGAGTGTCAAAAGACAAGACAAATGTCATGATACATCGCTGCTTCTCTAAATCCCGGTGTCAGGATCTTGCTGAAAAACTAGTAACATGATAAAAATCCAAAAACAAATGCCAAGTATTTGCCAAGTGTGTCTAGATGCCGAGTGCATTGATGTGTCAATGTAAATTTAAAGGATGCCAAGATGACAAATGCCGAAGGTTGCCATATTCAGGAAGGACACATCCTGAATAATGTCAATGTCTAGGAAGGACACATCCTAAAACACCAATGTCAAAGTTTTGTTCTTTAGAAGGACACACATTTGAAAGAAGCGAAAGCGATGCACCAAGAGAAATGATCCTTAAAATTAATGAGAGAAAATACGCTTGAAAGTATGGAAATGATAGAGGTTGAGTGTACAAGGAAGGACATCCTAAAGGCACCAATGCTCAAAGTTTTGTTCTTGAGGAAAGGACACATCTAAAAGAGCACGTTGTTGTTGGAGAATGATGTAAGTGTTGAAAGGATCCACCGAGAATGTTAGATGACAAGGGCGATGTCTAGGAAGAGGACACATCCTAAAAGGGCATAATGTCAAAGTTTTATTCTTGAGGAAGGACACATCTAAAAGAGCCCATGGAAGGAATGATCCTTAGTGTCAAAAGGATCCTGATGTGGGATGACAATGCCTATTCAAGGAAGGACACATCCACAAGGCATAAATAGCCCGAGTTTATTCTTGAGGAGAGGACCCATCACGAGGTAACTTAAAGAGTTGATATAGTTTGATTGAAAGTTTAGATAGTTGACTTGTTTTGACTGAGTTTGACTTGTTTTGACTGAGTTTGACTTGTGTTGGCCATATGTCGATATTGTCATGATGATATGTGCCGATGAGATTGTCTTGTTGTGATAATGATTGTCATGATGAGTTTTGTTCGTTTGGGAAAGATTTGTGTTGTCTTGAAGACTTTTGATGTATTAATAGGTGTGATGCCATGAACCCTAATGGAGTGACCTGATGCGGCCTCGGGGGCTCATCGGCGGATGATAGCACTTGCCTAAATCATGCACTTTCGAGAGACCGTGAGATTCGACAATGACATGGAATTTGTGACATGACTGAATTTGGCTCCATTTTAGGATTTTGACATTGGTTGAATGTTTTTGTGTTTCTTCGAGGATGTTTTATGATTCTAGGTCTTTTAGGGACATTTTATGATGTTTTGGTCTCTTTTAAGGACGTTTTATGATTTTTAGGTCTTTTTTTTCAGGCCATTTTATGATGTTTTTGTCTTTTTTTTGGGACATTTTATGATGTTTTTGGATTTTGACATTTAAAGGGATCGTGACAAATGCATATAGTGATGCCTACATGAGAGAATCTAAGGGGAAAACGTGGTGTGCTGAGTCAAAATTTGAATGCACCAATTGTGGCCGGTGGTAACAGCGTTATTTTAGCCCATTAGGAAGGATGCATCCGAAACAACATGAGGGACAATAGCGATAATGGCGAAATGCTCGAGGAGTCTGGCCGGGCTAGAAACCACAGGTCAAGTAAAATTTTGGATAATGTGCTTGTATAGATTAGACTTCGATGCATTTGGAATGACTTAGTTAGAAGGCTAGATGGGATGATTGTATCAGCAAATTTGTTGACAAGGGGAAAGCCAAGATAGGTAGCGGGCATATGAAAGGATAAGAGGTGGCCTTGGTAAAGGATGAGAGACACATGAGACTAATGGAATTGTCATGTGATTTTCAAGGACTATGTTGTATAAGGACAATGAGGTTATGTCAGCAATGACATGACATTTCACAGATAATGTATGACCAAATGATAGGCATGTCAAAAAATTTCTCAAAGCATGATTTATGTGTGTCAATTTTATGTCAAGACCAAGGTAGAATTTAGAGATGATATGGATTAAGTAATTGAATGCACCAATGCGAGAAGGAGGCCTAGGAGATGGAACAACTTACACTTTAAAGTCAGAGTCCATATGCGAGGTTTTTGCATCATGAAATTTTTATCAAAGATTTTTGTTGCTTGGGGTTTTTCACCATTGGATGAAATTTTTTTCTCTTTACTATTTTCTTGAATTTTTGATTTTTTTGGTGTCACCAAGACGTTTGCCAGGTTTTCATGAGGGTGACGATTTTTTGATTTTTTTTTTTTGTATTTCTGATTTTGTGGATAGCCTGGATGCTTTAGATAACCACTAACTGTTCTGAATCCACTGACGGTGCCGATGTAGAGACTAGTGCCATGATATGCCAATAATGACCTTGCTGAAGGAGTTGTCTTGTCAGGATCGTAGCACTTGTATACAACTGATCAATGTCATTGTGATCATTTCTGATACTAGAGTTGGCTTTATCAAAATACACACATCGCAATAGAGTGCCATGAGAGTCCTTGTGATAAAGAGTTGCTACCAAGATGTGACAGATTTGTGACATGGGATTTTTGGACTTTAGGCGAGATGTAGGGTTATGACAGATGATGGTAGACATGGAAAAGTTGTTTGGACATTTAGATGAATCACTTTTTATTTTCCAAACTTGGGATGGTGGATGACGAATTTTGGAGGGATGGTGTTTGGAACCAACAGTTTTAGATGCCTTGTTTGATGACCATTTTGAAGGAGGTGGACATTTGTTGTATGTGGGAGTCCTCTTGTCTTGTGGCTCCACATTGTGATTGACTTTTGTATTTGACTTGATGTCTTTGTTTGATCCACTTTTCTTTGGGATCCATTTTAATTTCATTTGTCCACTTGTCCTTTTGTTTGATTTAATGGCCTTTGACATTTGATTTTGATATTTTGACTTGTAAGACTTTTGTTTTTGTTGGTCCCAAAGGGAAGGTTTATTTATGATGGAATGATGGTTTATAGTGTGGGTGGACAGGGTGTTGGCAACAACCTTATGACAAGACTTTCTCATGGACTCCATTTTGACGTTTGTATTTGACAAAGTTGCCCCCAATATCGAGGAGGTACCATTGGCATTGTTTGATTTGCTGTCTGAGGAATAGCCAAGCCCTTGATGTCTATAATTTTTCTGTAGCTGTATTGGTTCCAGAATGCCTTGCTCGTGTATGCCTAGTCCTTTTCCTTGATATTGCATGCTTTGACAGATTCTATTTGCGATGGGGTATTTATTGTTTTGAAAGCAAGATGCTAACCCATCATTAGGTATGTGGATATTGTCACTTGTAATATTTTCATCTGCAAGAAAGCCTACTCTGACAAAGATAGATGACCCTAAGTGATAAAGTGTCTTAGCTTCATTTTCATGTTGAACATATTCCTGACTGATATCTTTGGCTTGATCATGTGACATGTCAGGTTTAGATGATTCTGTTGGTGCTTCCAAGGCACTGTCGAAGCCATCATTATGTTTAGTGTCATAGAGTCCAATGATTTTTTCTATAACTTGATCATATGCAAGCATGTCCTTAGTGGAATATTCTTGTTCTGGAGGAATATCGTCTATGTGTCCCATGAAGGCAAGTGTCTCATCATGGGAAATGTCAATAGTCGAGGCTTGTATAGGGTCGGAAAGTGTTTGATCATGAATGGCATAAGGGTCAAGGAGTGGACCATTTTGGATTTCTTGGTCAATGGTAGGGTCTTGCTCAAAGATGGGGTTGTCATGGATTATATAGTCAGAAATAGAGCCGTTGTCAAGGAGAGGTGTGTTTTGGATGTCATGATTGTCTTCAAGGAATTCATGGATGGACTAAAAGATAGGGTCATGGGATGGACTACCTTGTTCTTGACATGAGGGTGACATTATAATGTCATGCTTTGGGCTTTCATTTTGACATGTATCCTCAAGTTTATTAAATGGGATTTGACTTTGGACTATGATAGAATTTTCATGACTGGATGTGGCTTGTGAGGGGATGACTTGAAAAGGATTAATGGATGAAGGACTAGGATAGAACATGGGGACTTGGACTTGACTAGTATGTGAAGGACTAGGATATGACATGGGTACTTGCATTGGACTAGTATGTGAAGGACAAGGGTATGATGTGGGGACTTGGACTGGATATGACATGGAGTCTTGGACTGGATTAGGATGTGACAGTATAGGATGTGACATGGGGACTTTGATCGGATATGCCATGGAGTCTTAGATTGGATTAGTGTAAGGTTGACTAAAATATGATGTGGAAACTTGGACTGGATTGATATGGTATGATGTGGGGACTTGACATGAGTTGATAGATGGTTGATAGGGCATGTAGACGTTGACACCATTGATAGGTGAAGGACTAACATATGATGTGGAGACTTGGAATGGACTAGTGGACAGTTGGTTTCCCTTGTCAAAGTTAGGATAAGGATGAAATCTGGACGTGTGTTGTGAATTAATGACAGGATTTGTGTCAAGTGACTGTTGATGGTGAGGGTAGACGGATGGAGGTGGAAAAGTATTTATGTCAAAGCCCTGTGGTAACTTAGCCCCTTCGTCCAAAAGCATGGCTAGATACCTTTGAGGGTCACGTAAGACTAATTTTTTTACAAAGGAGAATATATCAGGATTTTGCGCTACAGCTTCTATGTCTTTCCAATATACTTGTCCATTTTGGTCTCTTAGTATGAATGGTTCATAAATTTTTTGTGATGAAGATGGCATGTTCCGCGAGATTTGCATGTTCATGTTGGAAAGAATGGAGTCCGGAAAAGTCCAATGTTGTTAAATTATCATAAGTGTTATTATCGATGTTGGGATTGGAATCTTATCTAAGAGTTTGTCATTTATGCGTTATTTGTCATGAAGCCTAGTCTCAGCAGTAAAAGGGATTTACTCAAATGAGGATGATAGGAATGACAAGTAAATGCAAGGATGGCACTAGCCTATTTTTATTGGACTTTTTTTTTTGTTTGGATAAAGGATGACAATGCAAGAAAGTGATGATGACCTAAAATGACAATGTTGACTCAAATTTTACCAATGCAAGATTTAAGATGACAAGTATTTTTGTATTTTCAGAATAGGGTATGCAAGATACAAACTAGGACTAATGTGACTTGGAAAAAGGAAGTACCTAAGCACTCTAAGTGCAATCGTTTCTTTCTAATTGGAAATACCAATGGGCTTGAAAATGACAAGGATGACAAAGGACAAGTGAGTTTTCCGAATTAGACTAATGAGTTGGAAAAATTTCACCAAAAGGACAATGACTAGGAGAATGATGACACAGTCCAAGGGTAATCAAATTTTGAAAGTAAATATTTTACAAAGTATGACAAGGTTAACCTAAACCAAGGTATGGAAGATGACAACCTATGGTCAAACTAATGTCAAAAGACTATGACTATGACACCTAAGGGCTGAAATGACAATTGAAAAATCTATACCTAAAGGTGCCAATGCAAAATG
This sequence comes from Sequoia sempervirens, assembly GCA_007258455.2. Lineage (NCBI taxonomy): Eukaryota > Viridiplantae > Streptophyta > Pinopsida > Cupressales > Cupressaceae > Sequoia > Sequoia sempervirens. Next base: position 12,055 of record VDFB02155646.1, read on the forward strand.
ATGGAAAAATAGTGCAACCTTTGAGAAATTTTAGGATAATTTTTGACAGAGACTTGCTGAGGATAGTAAATTGATTTTCTGAGTTTGTTTGAAAAACGAAAATGTTGACAGTTTGACCTTTTAGTGTTGAATGTTTTGTTTAGAACTGTGATGAAACCAGAAAGCACTTGACAAACATAGTGTTTTGAATGTAAGCAATCACACATAAGACAAGCACAATCCTAAAAGGCCAATAGGCCAAGGGTTTGTATACTTGATATAGCCCACCAATATACCCCAGATTGGTGATAAACACCTTTCCTTCTCGAGAGCGGATAGCTTAGAATTTTGGTGGCATTGGCTCCCCTCCGGCTCATTGGCATAAACTACGAGCACACCAAATTCAAATTATTTGGGCAATGACCTCCCAAGAATTGCTATCTCTGCTCAAGGGGATCAGTAGTGAGTGTCTTCGGGCATGATACTATACCCTGCACTATACCAAGCAACGACCAATAGAATGGTTGGACACTAAAACAAAAAGGTTTTAATTAGAATTGGTTTGTGAGGGGCTTGATCCATCGTGAGTCCCCTTCGGATCCATCTAAATTCGGAACCACATAAGTGATTCTTGGGCTTTTAAGGGCCCTTTATATATCTGGGAGTCCCATTGTCGAGAGTGCTATACGATTAGAATTGTCCTAAATTAGTACTTTTCCCACGAGGAGGCGGGACCCAAGTTCTAGAGTCAGTAACCGTTTCTCTTACACCCAGAATCGCACGAATGCGCAAGGGGAGAGGATACTCCGATATACCAAATCATGAAGGGTAAAAATAGATAAAAATGGGTCTAATTTTCTGATCACCGAGTTTTCACAAGGTGAGAGCATACTCGTCTACCGTTTTGCAAACACATTCAAACATGATCAAACAGAGGTTCATTTTAATTGCACCAAAATAAAATGTGTGTTACACTACTAAAAATGCAAGCACATTGTTTTGATGTTTGGTCTTTGACGATCGAACCTACAAGACAATCCGTTAGTAGTTTTAGTGTTTGTCTTCAACCCACGAAAAACTCCAATGCCACATGCTACCAACAAATATTAGTAACAAAAATAAAAAAATAAAAACTTAAATGAAAAAAACAAACTTAAAATAGTGATAACTTCCTCCAAACTTAACAAAATTTTAAGTGGTAGATATCCATGGAAAGCTGAAAATCAAAGCTTCAAAACCCAGAAAGAATTTTCCACAATTTTGCACAAAAAGAATGTTATAGACAAAAGAAAAACACGGGTTTAAAAGTTAAATTAAAAAAACTGCGATCACTAAAATGCCCATAACTTTCTCAAATCTTAACAAAATTTAAAACCATTTGATGTTCTAAAAGATGAGAGCGAGATCTACAAAACCCAGAAACCATTTTAAAATATTTTATTCGCCCATTTTTCTGTGCTCGAAAGAAAGTGACGGGATTTCGTATGATTTCTTGGCTGTAACCTACAAAACAATGAAAATAAACAAAAACACACACAACTTTCTTTACAAAATGTCGGGTTCACCAATGTAATCTATGGAAAATTAGATTGTTAGCTTATTAATCAATAAACATTAAAATCCAATGAAGTAACAAAGTACAAAGGAAATGAAATGAAAATAAAGGGAACGATATTACCAGATATCTTCATCTTCCATGGTTCACTTTTGTTACACCTTCTAATTTGCAACAAATCGAATGAGGCCCTCAGATTTCAAACGAGCAACCTATGACAATGTCCAAGTCCTATGCAAATGTTGAAGGATTTATAAATTGTGTCAATGTCTATGCCTATGACTATGACAATATGCTAAATGAAATAATAATCATCAATACTAAAATGACTATAATGCCTAAATTCAAAAATGAAGTTGTTGGATCCTGAAATTATGAACAAAATTGTCTTTTATAGAAAACACAATTTTGAGCGGATGGATGAGATTGAATTCTAAGAAAGGCCTAAAATGAGAGGTCCAGATTAAATTTGAGAATCCCTAATCAGGGTTAGGGCAAAATCCTTAATCGAACAGTCAAAATAATATCTCAGATAATCGGATCGACGGTGGAGAATAAATGAGAGAAATTAAATAGAAAATAAAGATATTCGAAAAATCAAGAAGATAAGATTGCTTGATTTGTAGGGTCGAAAATCAAGAAGATAAGATTTAGAATGAAGATCAGATTTGAAAATCAAGAATGCGATTACTTGATTTTTTAGAAGATAGATACCAATTTGGGTCAAATTGAATTTAAATTATATGGATTTTATAAAGAACTATTAAATAATCATTTCAGATTATTTACCAAAATGGAAGCTATCGATTTAAAGTTGAGATGACATTTTTAAATAATTTTAATTTATTTAAAATGAGAAAAGAATAATAATTGGCAATTAAATGAATTAGAAATTTATTTATTTAATTTAGGAGATAAAGATCAATTAATTAAATAAAATTTAATCAATTTATTTAATTAAAGGCGATCGGTAAACATATTAATAAATAAATAAATTTATTTATTTTAATGAAATCAGAAATTAAATGCTGAAATTAAATAAATTAAGAAATTTATTTAATTAAGAAAAGACAGGCGATTAATGGCCACGTATTTAATAAATAAATAAAATTTATTTATTTAATAATCATGAAGAATAAATGACATGAATTAATTAAATAATTATGAATTATTTAATCAATAGTCGAATGTGGACCAAGGACATAATTAAATATCTTAATTATGCTAGGACAAAAGTGGTAAAAATGAAGCTTGTAGGCCTAGGTCATTTTTAGGTGTCTACACTCTCCTTTCTAAGATGAGCCAAAGTGAGATCACCAACTTGAAAATGTACTTCTTTGTGCTTCTTATCAGCATATTGTTTGTACTATTGGTTCCTCCCCTCAATCTACAATTTAACCTCTTTACGAAGGTCATGAATACATTTAGAAAACTCCTCACCATCTGCACTTCTCTCAAAATTACCAAGATCCCCGAGTTCAAATAAACCCCTTGGATTCATACCATAGACAATGTAGAATAGGCTCAAACCTATACTCCTATTTGGAGAATCATTATATGCAAATTCAGCCTATGCTAAAGCCATGTCTCAATTACCAAGGGTATTTTCAACAAGACACCTCAACATATTACCCAAACTTCTATTAACCACTTCTATTTGACAATTCGTTTGGGGATGGTAAGCTGAGATGAAACTAAGATGTGTGCGCAACTTCTTCCAAAGTGTTCTCCAAAAGTGGTCCACAAACTTTGTGTCTCTATCAAATACTATACTCCTGGGTATACCATGTAATCACACAACTTTCAAAAAACAAGTTAGATATATTCATAACATCACTAGTCTTCTTGCACAACATGAAATGAACCATTTTCAAAAAGCTATCCATAACTACAAAAATGAAATCATTGCCTCTATGAGTTCTAGGAAATCCTACAACAAAATCCATACTCACCAAATCCCAAAGTCTATTTGGCACAGATAGTGGTTGGTACAAACCAGTATTTTGACTACTGCCCTTTACATGCTGGCATACTCTACATCTCTCCACATACCTCTTCACATCTGCCTACATCTAGAGCCAATAATAGTGTGTACTCAACTGTAGGCAAGTTTTTTCCTAACCAAAATGTCCTGCTAGGCTGCCACAATGCTTCTCCTTCAAGAGATTCTCTCATTGACCTCTAGGAATGCATAATTGGTTACCTATGAACAGCAAACCATCCTGCAACATAAAATCAGTCCATGGTCATCTATCTCTGTTGATAGGACCGTACAAGCTTCATATGTATATTTGAAATCTGCATCATTTTCATACAACTCCTTCAAGCTCTCAAACCCAACCTGGATTTCTTGTAGTTGTAGTGTCAAAAAATTTCGTCAGGGACATTTTCACACTTGTTTGGGCCCTCCTTGCTGAATTGAGCCTAATGGTGCCTTGATTTAGTGTTTTAATGTGTTAACACATTCACATTAGGTCCTAGGCCCTTGTGAACTAATGAATTTAAATGGTACCTTGTTAAAGTGTTGTGAAGTGTTGTAACATACTTTCACACTTTTCTAAGGTTTTATTAATTAATTACACCTAATAAATCTCTTTTTAACCTCAATCCTACCTTATTTAAAGTGTTGTAACACACTTTCACATTTTTCTAGGGTTGTCATTAATAATTGGGCTTCTTTATGCTTTTATTGTCCTTATTTTGCAACCACAAACCCTATTTAATACATCTTTTCGAGGCTAATCCTGACACAAATCAATACCCAATCATAATTTAGGTGTTTTAGGTTGAATGGCCCTAGATTTAGTGATTTGGGACTCATTCACCACCTTGGGCGAATGAGTCTTACCTTTTAGGTCTCAAACCTGGTTTCACACATTTCTAAGCATTTTTAAATTTGGTCTCATACATTATGCATGATAGGACTCATTTTCCACCTTGGGCGAATGAGTCCTGTGTGGCCCAAAATCAAAATTAATTCAAGATTTTATCATCCTAGATCTGATGTTGGCTTGTAGTGTTGTAATTTTGAGAATTCTTGCATAATTAAGTGTAAATCAAGTTTTTTTCACTCATTTTACACCTAGCAAGTTGAATGAGCATTCTTATAGAAAATTTGAGTTCACAAGAGCATTCAAGCACTCACAAGAGCATTCAAGAGCTGATTATTAAGCATTTTAGAGCAACATTCAAGCATCAATTATCATGTCAAGGACTTCATGCATCATGTTAGTTTTGGAGCTAACAATTGTGATGTAGGGTTTTATGATTCAAGCTAGCCTTTCATTCAAGATCTATTACCTTCAAGCAAGAGTCAAGATCTACATCCATTGGAGCCATCTCATACATGTTTGTAGCATTTCATTACTAAGGTTTGGTGAGTTGCAACTGTTGGAATTATGTGCCTTAATCTCACAGGCTGAAACCTTTGAAAGAGCAAAGTCGGTGTGACATTCCTATTGTCTAGCTGACTGGCAGTTTAGTAATCTTGTTGATTGTTCATGTCACCGAGACAATGCTACTGTCTTGCCGACTGGTGTTATCGCTATGACTTGTGGAATTTGTTGTAACCCTCTGCTAAGTGGAGATCTCTGGCCGACAGGCCATTCTTATCGAATATCGAGGAGACTCTGGGTGACAAACGGTGTCAGAGAGACTTGTGGCGAAAGAAGTTTTCAGGGTGACTTGAACACTTCGATAAGAACTCTCAGCGATGGAGGATTGTCTTGCCTACAGTGTTTCACTCAAAGTCTTCAGGGAGAGTCTTGGATGTTCGGTATGTCTCATACCGACAAGAGAAGTCTCGCTGATAGAATTCACTTGGAGTCTTCGGGGTAACACAGAGGCTTCACTATGAACTCTTGGCGATAGCGGTATGTCTTGCCGATTGTTGGACACTTCAGAATAACTTGTGAATATCAGTGTTTTGTCTTGGTAAGTAGCGATAGTCTCACCGAATGGAATACTGATGTCTAAGTGACTTGAGGACTTTGGTATGATGTCTCATAGAGGAGCAATTGTCTCACCGATGAGAATGTT
>VDFB02155647.1:0-40142 GCA_007258455.2 Sequoia sempervirens
CCATATATCACTTACATTGCAGTGTAGTCTTCTTTTCATCTTACATTTCTTTTGGGAAATAGACAGCGAATGTAATCTTGTTGATAGTATCGAACTTCCTACCTTCTCTTATCCTGTAGTTTCCAAACATTTGCTTATCACCCTACACATTTCTTTGGTTTTACTATTTCTTCATATTCAGAATCCTCTCCTAAATTGCATGTGTATATAATGAGTGCTTTGAGAATTATCCTTATCTTGATATCGAAACCCTGCATGAAATAAGTTAAGAGAATTACTGGCTACCGCCCTCACTCTTTGTTCTCATTTGAGTTTATAATTCAAACTAGATAATATTCATCCTCTGAAGTTTCGACCAAGCATGTCGATAATATATTACTGTCTTATAAACCGAATCTTGATCTTATTCGGCTTTCGGTCCTGAGCACTGTATGCAAAATTAAAGTATATCGACCTTGGGTAATCAACCGCTACGAACTGGGTTGATGTACCAGTGAACTTGATGTTAACCTCCAGTTTTATTTGGCCTATCTCTGTGGCGTTGTTTGTGTTGTTTTTCCCTCTTATCTTCTGAAGGTTAACAATATTAGAAATAAAACAGTGAAGCTTTAATTTGGCCCCCGTCTGTTAATTGTACATTGGCATTATCAGTTATATGATAGTTGTGTGTTGTGCCTGCAAATCGATACTTCAGATTGTTTAAGTGCATATAAATGTATATAAATATATATATGTAAATTTATATATATATATATATATATATATATATATATATATATATATATATAAATGTATATAAATATATATATATGTAAAAATTTATCTATATATATATGTGAGTGTGTATTTGTTTGTTTTTAAGAATGTTATAGGTTTATTCCTGAATATAAATAAATATCCTATGGGTTTCATTGTTATCAGATCAACCTTTATAATCATTAGTGTATATATATATATATATTTGTATGAACAGTATAGTTATACTCATGTAAGACTATTTTATGTACATGGGATTTAAGACAATGCGCTATCCTAATGCTGAGATTTATGTGAAAACTGGAAATTATTAACCATCCCAAATAGATCAATGAAATCATACTTAGATGAGTGTAATTGTATTTTAGAAAAGGGTTTTTATGATTCATTCTTGATACTATAACCTATTGTGTTTGAATTGATAATGTGAATTGAGTTAAGGGGTGTTAATTCGATTTTAATTATGGGAATTACTCACTATTATGTTCTCCTACGAATTGGGACTTAGCATTTCCAGAGGCTAGGTTGACTTAATCTTTTGGTGGCTTTAAATTTTTAGCTTGTGATGGAAACTTTATTGTGATTATATTTATGAATACCGCTCACCTTGCATGTTATTTTTGCCCTTTTGTTTGATGTCATGGATTTGTGAGCGGGATGGGTAATGCCTCACATTGTGATTTAGTTGTGTTTTGTGTCGTGCAAGTGGTGTTGATTTTGGTTTTCTGTGGGTTAAGGTTGGAAGTAGGGAAGTGGCTTCCAATGGGGGCCGACGCATAAAGGGGTGCCTGGATAACACGTGTGGAAGTTTGCTAACAAGTGATAACATTAAAATGAACTAGGGGGAATGGGTAGCTAAAATATTAAACAAGATAAGTTGTACCTTGCTCAACCTCAAGTGCTCGTTTAGGCTTGAGGTGAGATGGGAAGGCTTGGAATGGCATAATCGACTACTTCGTCTCCACGAGAGGTAGGTTGATTCTGCATAAGTTGGCATGAGGGGTCGGAGTTCAGTAGAGGCTACCACGATAACCCAGGATGGGGGACGAGGCCTAGGAAGAATTACCTGGATAACCTATGTCCAGTTATGTGATGACACTTCCCCTACGAAAACCAAGAGATTATTTACTTGTTTTACTTTGTGCACCTACATGCCTCTGGAAGTATGGTCATCGATGTTATTGTTCTTGTTGATGTGTTCGTCTGGTGTTGTGAGTTTTTTCGATCTTGTGATATCTAGTCCATGTTTATCATTTGGTGGGGCCCTTGTAACCTCCTAGCATGGGGGGTGAATCTTTGGATTCACATGGTAGGGTGGAACGTGTAACATTCTCCATTGGGTTCCCCTTATGTTTGTGATGTGGCAATTTCATCTGATCCATTGTCTTTAACATTGCACCTATTCCTGAGAGTCGATCGTTGTACTTGTAATATGTTTTGTATTTGATCATGTATCATGTATCCTATTGTAGAGCACTCCTCACTAGATTCGAGGAAGCTTCATTGTACGAATGTATATGTAAATTGAATTGGTGTATCTCTTGTATGTAAGGAATTTTGTAATCAATGACATTGTACTCATTAATGGAAAAGAGAGAGACTTGTTATACTTTTATGTTATGCAATGAATGTTTCACATGATTCTTATGTTCATTTCTAATTAGTTATAACAAGCTTAATGATGAATAGTGTTTATTTGTCAATAAGTTATTTAGTTTTGTAATTTGGATAATGGAAAATAAGTAATGCAATTGTGCATCCTAGGGGACTTAGGATAATAGTTAAAGTTATGTTAATCTCTTTGCACAACATTGCACTTAAAAGAAAAAAAATGTTCGTTTTTCGTTATTTAGGTCTTGTCCTCTAGGGTACTCGGTGGGGCGTTACACATGGTATCAGAGCCAGGTTTAAACACTGGGTACTCTAGGTGTAATAATTATCCCATTAAGTTGTCTTGTATGTATAGTTTGAAGTTTAGTAATTCCTTGTTCACCTCGTCTAATACCCTATACTTGTTTATGTAGGATCATGCCTAAGAGATGGGGTAGAGGTTGAGGGAGAGGCAGAGCTCAAGGTGGTGACCGTGGGCCCAATCACCAAGATTCACCTCCATAGAGTTCTCATGAGTCAAATCATGAAGAGCATCAAAGTTCACAGAATAACCAAGGTGGTGTTGGACAAAATCAGGGTCATCCTAGCAGGGAGGGCGCTCAATTGCACATATTATTAGAGGTTCTGGCCTGGCTTGGTCCGAGGTAGGAAGGAGAGCAATTAGTGATTCAAGAGAGAGAGAGAGAGAGATCTCCCAGGAGGAGGGAGTTAGCTGTTGACTAGGATGTTGTTCTAGCTGGACACATGAGGGACCTGCTTCGAGCTCATCCTTTGACATTTGATGGTTTAGGCAATGGACTAGAGGTAGAGACCTGGCTTATCGATCTGAATCGATGTTTTTCTATGCACCCTTATGGAAGCAATACCAAGGCCAGATGTGCCATTATGCATATTCATTGGTTTTCTTCCACATGGTGGCATCTTGAGCAGTAGAAGCTCCATCTAGATATTGACTCAATGTCATGGGAGATGTTCCTTAAGTGATTCAGGGCCCGATTTTTTTCTGACCATTAGCAACAACACCAAGCATACGAGTTTCATGAGCTTAGACAGTTGGCTATGTTAGTGGAGCAATATGAGAGGAAATTATATGAAATTAAGTAGCACACTGGTATTGGTGATGATGAGGGCGTGCTAGTACAATATTTCATCAGTGGCTTAAATTCCCACATCAATGGTGGAGTACGGGTGTTCGAGCCAAAGACCATGGAGGTAGCGTGGAAAAGGCTCAGATTGTTGAGGAGAATCTAGCTATGGCCTTAAGTGGACAGACAGGGGTTCAAATTGGTAGTGCACCTCTAGTAGGGTTCAGTTCACATGGTGGTCAGTCACAATCAACAGGTCCATCTAGGAGTCAGCAAGCACCCTCTAAGGGTGGCCAACAATAGATGCATCAGCCTTCACAATTTAAACATAAGAATTCTCAATATTGTCAAGATGATAGATCTCAGCCCAAGAGAGATAAAGACAAGAATTGGAGGCGAATGAAAAGTTACCACTCTGAACAGCCAGCCCAGAGTTCACAGTCTACATTTAATAGGGGTTTTGTTCAGCAGTCTAGTGCACCACTTGGTAGTGGAGGTTTTGGCAGAGGTACTAGGTGTTTCTCATGTAGACAACAAGGTCATATTGCTCGTCAGTGTCCTTAGAAGGGCACTACTCAATTTTCTCAGAGACTAGCGGCTTTAGAGCCGACAGTTGGGGATGCAAGTAGATCTCACCGATTTTTTGCTATGATTGACAACCACCAATTTGAGCACTGGGGGACAGTGGTCGAGACATCAAGTGTGTTACAAGGTGGTAGAGTTTTTGTAATTTTTCATTCAAGTGCTTTAGACTCCTTTATTTCCCCCTCTATTGTAGCGCGATGTGGACTAGTGGCAGTAAAGTAGGACGATAGGTGGTAGGTTGAGTTAGCATCTAGTGCTAGGGTCGTAGCTAAGTCTTTGATCTAATATTTTAGGTTGAGGATTAGATCTCTTGACACCACGGTTGATCTTCAAATCATTCCTCTTGGGTCTTATGACATTCTATTAGGTATGGATTAGTTAGAGGCCCATCGAGTAGTCATAGATTGTCACCGCAAGTCGATGAAGTGTGTTGATGATTCTAACAGTGAGGTTGAGCTAGTTGGGATTCAGAGACCTATTTCTTTGAGGATGATCTCAGCTATGCAGTTGAGAAGGTGTATGCGGCAGGGTTGTCAGTTATTTGTAGTGATAGTCAATGATTTGGAGTTAGGAGAGATTCAGGAGGAGGTGACACTTGACAGTCATCCCATTCTTAGATAGTATGTCGATGTGTTTCCTAACGAGATTCCAAGGATGTCACCTAAGCGCGACATCGACTTTAATATTGATCTTGTGCCTAGAGTTGAACCCATTTCACGAGCTCCTTACCAGATGACCACTCAAGAGCTTAAGGAGCTCCGATTAAAACTTGAGGAGTTATTAGAGAAGGGATTCATTCATCCTAGTATCTCCCCTTGGGGAGCACCAGTGATTTTCATGAAGGATGGGTCCCTTCATTTGTGTATAGACTACCAACAGTTGAACAAGGTGACAATACGGAACAAATATCCATTGCCGAGGATAGATGACTTATTTGATCAAATTAAGGGTGCCAGGGTATTCTTGAAGATTGATCTTAAATCAGGTTATCACCAGCTATGTATCTTTGAGGAGGATATACATAAAATTGCATTTCACACTTGATACGGTCACTACGAGTTCACAGTGGTGTCATTTGGGTTAATGAATGCACCCTCGATGTTTATGATTTTGATGAATGGGGTGTTTCGCACCTACCTAGATTGGTTTGTCTTGGTGTTTGTAGATGATATATTGATCTATTCCAGGACTATGGAGGAGCATGAGGATCACTTGAGACAAGTGCTATAGTGCTTGAGAGAGAATTAGTTGTATGCTAACTTCTCAAAGTGTGAATTTTTCAAGACAAAGGTGAAATATCTTGGACATGTTATATCAAGTGAGGGAATTGCAGTGGATCCTTCCAAGATCCAAGCAATCATTGATTGGATTGCACCTACTAATGTATCAGAGGTACACAGTTTTATGGGGTAGGCAGGTTACTACCATCAGTTTGTACAGGGATTTTGAAAGATAGCACACCCCATTACTTCTCTTTAGAGGAAAGGGAATAATTTTTTTTGGTCAGAGTAGTATGAGGCAACATTTCCAACTCTTAAGGAGAGATTGACCAGTGCTTTGATTTTAGCTATTCCTGATCCTTCTAGGAATTTTGTAGTGTGCACAGATGCTTCCTTGGAGGGTATAGGAGTTGTGTTAATGTAGGAGGGACATGTGATTTCCTATGAGTCTTGCAAACTCAAGGATCACAAACTAAATTACCCTACACATGATCTTGAGTTAGTTGTAGTAGTACATGCTTTAACGAGATGGAGGCATTTTCTTTTGGGGCATAGGTTTGAGCTGCACACGGATCATCATAGTTTGCAATACATCTTTACGTAGCCCAATCTGAATACCATACAAAGATGATGGATGGAGTTCCTATGCGAATATGATTTTGAGGTGAAATTCATTTAGGGGAAGGAGAATGTAGTTGCAGATGCACTTAGTAGATGGAGGCATGAATTATCGACAGTGACTCTCAGTGTGGATTTGAGGAATCAGATACTTTTAGCTCTTCCTTCAGATGGTTGGTATTAGGAGGTGAGGGATGAGGTGGAGTCAGGTAGAGCTTTAGAGGTCAGGTTTGCAGGTTATTCCCTCGATTTAGACGGTCTTCTTAGGCATTTGGGTTGGATTTATGTACCATCCACTAGTGATCTTCCTTCTTTGATCATGTCAGAGGCACATTGGGCATTGTATTCAGCTCATCCTAGTGTCAAAAAGATGCATGTTGATCTTCGACAGTTGTAATTTTGGGCCGGGATGAGGAGAGATATTGTTGATTTTGTGTCTAGGTGCCTTGAATGTCAGAGAGTGAAGGAAGAACATCAGCATCCTACAGGACTTTTACAGCCTCACTTGGTTCCGAAGTCAAAATGGGATATTATCTCAATATATTTCATAGTTGGTTTGCATGTTTCCTCATGACAACATGATGCCATTATGGTTACAGTGGATAGGATGATGAAGGTGGCATACTTCTTTCCTATCTGTTCCTCTTACAGTGCTTCTTTTGTGGCCAGAATCTTCATGGAGGACATTGTCAGATTACATGGTATACCTCATCGGATCATTTCAAACCGAGATCCTATATTTACTTCAGCTCTGTGGATGTCCCTACAGCATGCTTTGGGGACTCAGTTGAATTTCATTTTAGCATATCATCCAGAGACGAATGGGAAAACTGAGAGGGTCAATCAGATCCTCAAGGACATGCTTTGGATGTACATCATGGAACAGCAAACACGATGGGAGGACTACCTATATCTGGTAGAATTTTCCTATAATAACAGTTATCACAGTTCTATAGGCGTGCCTCCTTTCTAGGCATTGTATGGTCATTCGTGTCAGACTCTGTTGAGTTGGGACCGTTTGGAGGACAGGTTTTTGTTGGGTCTAGAGATGCTTTAGGAGATGGAGCAACAAGTGGTTTGGATTAGAGAGCATTTGGTAGCAGCTCAGGATAGACAAAAGAAATATGTCGATGCTCACAAGGTGGATCGTCAATTCTGAATTGGTGACCGGGTATTCCTGTGTGTGTGACCGTGGAAGAGTCTGATATTACGGAAAGGGCTCTAATCTCACACCACGCGTTGTTGGACCTTTTGATATTTAGGAGAGGATCAGACTTGTAGCATATCATCTTGCTTTGTTGCTCAGTCTCTCGTGCATACATGATGTTTCTCACATTTCAGTACTTAGATCATATTATCCTGATATATCTCATGTCCTCGATTGGAATTCATTACAGGTAGAGGATGGGTAGCTAGATTTGGAGCCCATAGGTGTAATTCAGCACCAAATACTCACACTCAAAGGATGGGACATAGAGTAGGTTAGGGTTCAGTGGGATCCTAACGATGAGGCTTTGACTACCTAGGAGGATGCTTCCAGGATGAGGTAGCTTCACCGTATCTGTTTACAAGCTTCTTAGAGTAAGCCTAGTCCTAGGGGGGATGATGTGATGCCCCCTTATTTTTTTTCTGTTCAGACAGCATTTTGGATTTCATCTAGACTATATGATGTTGTTTGGTTGACTGTATGTTACTACTTGTTAGGCATTATGACTCTGTTGGATTCTATTCAGACATAGCAATATTTTGATGATTAGATGTTAAGACTATTTGATAATATTATGATGATTAGATTAGTGACATTGATGACATTATGATGTTTGGTTAAATGATGCTAATGGCATTGTGATATTTGATGCCTTTTGCTTATGCAATGTTTTGCAGATTAGTTAACTGTTTATTTGAACATGATGGATATGATGTTATTTTAGATGTATGCATTCATGTGTTGATATTAGTTGTATTTTTCAGTGATAGGGCAATGTTGCAACACTCGCTTGTGAGCGCCCTGCAACTCTGTGATTTCCCCATCACAGTGTGACTGGTTATTTCTATATGCACATGCTTGACACTTTGTTCTGTTGCAGGCTACAAGTACGGGGCATCGACTCCACCTATTTATCAGGTCTGAGCGTGCTAGATCAAAATGGAGTTTTTGTTTTGGAGGTTACACTAGGTCCCCCACGTCGAGCTATTGTCCTCGTCAAGGATGAATCCTTGTTATACCACAATCCTATTTGTTATGTCTGTTTGTATTTTTTTTCTTCCGTTGTCGTCATTTTACTTTTGTTTTGTTTGTGGTCGGTGTTGTTGATTTTTTTTCCATCTTGAGTCATGCTTGAACTTACGCCTTATTCGATTATCTCGTTATATGTAAAAATTGAAAAAATGAAGGTTTATTATAAAAGACTAATTAAATAAAAGAATTAAATTAAATCTAAAATGGAATTTAGTTTAATAAATTTAGATTTATTGTTTTTAAAGACTATTTAAATGATAAATATATATATATATATATGGATGTATAAATATATTATTATAATGTCTGCTCAAATAAACTTATATGCAATTTGAAATAATAAGCTATAAGTAAATGGCATGATGTGTACAAGTTTAATGGAAAAGAAAAATTTAATAAAAAAATTCTAAAAGAGTGGAGGAATAAAATTAGTTACGGGAATTAATTGGATGGAAGTGGAGATTACTCGAGAGGGGATATTGGTTTTTATTGCTTCCGGAGAAGAAGAAATTAATTTCTTGTTTTTTGTTTTTGTTGTGAATGCTTGCTGGAAAAAAAAATTCCTCTAGAAAAAATAACTTACTTTGCTTCTAGAAAATTTTAAGAAGCTTTGGGGATTGTGATAGGAAGTCTTGGAGGAAGCTTGGGAGCTGTAGTTGTGATTTCATCCAGCAATAATTTTCAGCCATATTGTGCGTATTTCTTAGGTTCTTCTAATTACCCTCTTGTTTTCATGTCTTTCAATAAAGAAAGCTTGATAGAAGGAAATGGTAGATTTGTAATTTTTTGGCAACCGAGCCTTTGTGTTGATGACTCTGTAGATTTTAAATTTTACCTGTATTTAAATATATACATCCGATAGCCCTCTTCCAAGGAGACTAACTTGGCTAGAACTGTTGCTTCCGGAGAAGAAGAAACTAATTTCTTGTTTTTTGTTTTTGTTGTGATTGCTTGCTGGAAAACAAATTCCTCTAGAAAAAAAACTTACTCTGCTTCTAGAAAATTTGAAGAAGCTTTTGTTGGAATATGTGCCTCATCTCACAGGCTGAAACCCCTGGAAAAGCAAAGTCGGTATGACATTTGTATTGTCTGGCTGACTAGCAGTTCAGTAACCTTGTGTTTTGCTCATGTCGCTGTGATTTTGTTTCTATCTTGCCGAATGGACCTATCGCTATGACATAGAGACTCGGTGAGATCTCTTACCAATATGGAATGTCTCGGCGACATAAGGGTTTGTTCGAGGTAACTCAAGTGTGTTGGTATGTGGTCCTAGCGACAGGGAGATGTCTTGCCGATTGTAGTCATCGGGGTGACTTGAACTTTCGAGAAGATCTCTTGGCGACTAGGAGATGTCTGGCCGACGGTATACACTCGGAGTAACTCAAGGGTCTCGACATGATGTCTCGGCGATGATAGGAAGTCTTGCCGATATCGGCATGACCTTTGGTCTATCTGGCCGATGTGGAAATCGGCATGACTTGCTCCTATCGACATGTAGTCTTGGCGACAAGGTGATGTCTTGCTGATAGGTAACAAAGAGTTTGGTAAGACTCTGAGTGACAAGCGGAGTCGGGGAGACCCTTGGCCGAAACACTTGTTTCGGTATGATGTCTCAGCGATAGCTGAAGTCTTGCCGATAGCTTTCACTTGGAGTCATTAGGGTAACTTGGAAGTCTCGGTAAGAAGTCTTGTCGATAAGGAAAACTCTCGCCGATAGGCTGTAATGTCTTGGCGATAGCGGTATGTCTTGCTGACTGATGAACACTTCAATGTGACTTGAAGACTTCGGAGTAACGTCTCAGCGAAAGCGATATGTCTTGCCGACTGGTGTTTCGGTATAACATGAGGAGCTCATTATGAAGTCTTGGCGAAGAGAGATTGTCTTGCCGATGGGAATCCTGATGTCGGTATGACTCTTGGCGACTGCTCAGTGATCGGTATAACATGAAGAGCTCGATGTGATGTCTTGGCCAAAGACAATTGTTGCACCGAATGGAATACTCACGTCGGCATGACTTGAAGACTTTGGTATGAAGTCTTGGCGAACTGCAGTTGTCTTTCCGATGGAAAAGGTAACATTGATATGACCTTTGAACTTTAGTATGATGTCTCATCGAATGGCGATTGCCTCGCCGATGAGAATGCTAAGGTCGATGTGACTTGAAGACTTCGGTATAATGTCTGGGCGAAGAGCAATAGTCTTGCCAACTAATGAACTCTTTGGAATACCTTGTGATCTTCGGTGTGAGGTCTTGGCGAAATGGCGAAGTCTTAGCGATAGCTCTCTGGACTTGATGTAACCTCTTGCCGATAGGGATGACTCTTGGCGATATCGAATGCTAGTTGTGTTGGCATCGAGGAGACACGGTTAGTGTCTCACCGACATCACAACACAGGTTGAACACTCTTGACCATTTGATGACTATCCTATGTGATGTCTCGTGGACCAATCAGAGGAAGAGAAATTCAAATGGTTGGCGGTTGGATTTTTGCAACAGCTGCGACATTGGAGCTGAACTGTATGCAAGGAAAAATCTACACATGAAGTGGAAACATCTTCGTTACGATGATGATGCTGAGCTGAAGATTGCTTTTTGACTGTTGAGAACAAATGCATATATATGAATTGGACGTTCTAGATAAAGATGAGAGAGGGGAAGCTAATAGGCCAAGGAGTTGAAGAGTCGAGAGCCAGAGAGAGAACGATAGAGAGAGGACCGAATGGTTGGCCGAAAGGCCGAAGCCATGAGGTCGAAGCAGAGAAGTTAAACTGCTGGAATCTCTCGTGATCATGATTGCTTTGGTTGATCTCTCATGGATAGTCTGCTACCAGTTGTATCCACAATGAACAAGATGTAATCTCTAAAAGGATAAGAGCCTGGAACTGTATTGTAACTTTATGTTGCTGAATAATACAATGGCTCAAACTTTGGAGAGTGGGGTTTTTTACCCGAAAGGGTTTTCCCCACGTAAATCTTTGTGTTCTGTTGTTTGTCTCATCTTTCATGTTTGTATTGGTTTTGTTAGAGAATATGTTATTGCATGCTATTGAATTTACATATGTTTCTCTCAGAAGGATCAATGTGGGAAATAAATTGTGTCTGTTCCGCATTTGGACATAGTTGAACGTGTTTTTTGAAGTAACCTAATCGAAATTAAAGTTACTGAAGACACTACTGTTTGGAGTTTTCATTAGATATGCTCTATTGATTTCCTTACAAGTGGTATCAGAGCCTTCTTCTGGTTGTTGGTTCTGGATATTTCTCTTGTGAAGATTTCTTAGCTTGATAGGCTGGAAGAAATCTAGAGGAATGGATTGATGTATTGATCCTTTGATGAGTGGAAGCCTTGTGGTATTTTGAGACAGCATGCAGCTTGAAGGATGGTCAAGATGGAAAAGGGAGTTGATTATGTTATGATCTTTGTCTCCTGACTAGTAGAGGTATAACCTTGGAGTATGAGGTGGATTTCTTTGCTCTGTGGCTGTGTAGCAGTAAAGCTTTCATATTGGGTGTATGTGTGACAGGCTCCTGGGTGATATGGAAAAGCCTAGGTTGTTTCTTAGCCATGGAAGAGAGTGCTTATGCTAGGTGGTGTTTCCGGGTGTTGGAAGGCACGATTTCCTGTTAACCTCGAATACATAAAGGCTATGAAGTTAATCATTAAGATGATTTGCAAAGCTTCTAAAATAGCCTTTCTCTCTTTCTCGGATGCATGTACATGGTGGTGGTTTTAGAGTTGGTCTGAAAGGGGCCTAGATTCTCCTGAACTGCTGTTCTCCTTCTATGGATGTTTTGTACTTGCATGGCTCTGTGGTTTTGCAAGTTTTACACGGTTAAGCAAAACTTGTGACCATGTGGAGTTGTTGTTAAGCTATTGTCTAGACACTAGCCTTTTGGGGTGTTGCTGGATGAGATAGTTGCAGTTCTGCATGCATGCTTGGTGCATGGCTTGAGGAGGTATGATTTCTTCTTTGCATGGGAGTGTTGGTACGTGATTTGTCACTTAGCATTCTTGTGGTGGTGCTCGTGGGTTTCTTGACTATGGTGCTTGATGTGGATGTGATTGGCTAATTGGATCTGAGCTTGATCTGGTGTTTGAGTCATGTTGTCTACATGGTTATTCTCTTTGAAATATTAGTTTTGCATTTCCAATGTGATGATGGGTTTGCATGTTTATGTTGAATGGATCTACGGGTTGTGCAATGTTGTGGGTTGTCTTTACCTACATGTTTTCTTTGAGACAACTCGGAAGTGGATTGTCTATATCCACGAGGTTGATTCATTGTTGGTGCAAACTTGTTAGCTGGCCTTGTCTATGGTCACTTGTGCATTGGTTTGGTGCTTTGAGATGAGAGGATGGATACTATTGAGTACTTGTATAGTCGGTTATGGGAACCTGTAGCAGGTGGTCATGATGCTTGGAGAGCTCAGGTGTCACATTTCAGTGGGAGCTCTAGCAATGACTGTGGATTCATCATGTGGTGGTGAATGGTCTTCTTTGGTGTTGCAAATGTTTCTAGGGAGAGCTTTCAGATCCTGTTGCTACAGAAGGGTTCTTTCACATTTGCATGGACATCATTTGAAGATGTGCAACATCTTGGAACCATGGAGGATGCTTGGAGTCTTTGGCTAAGGTGTTGGTGGTGCTTGACAGGTGATGTTGGTTTTGAGTCTGTTTGCTTTATGTCATGTTATGCTCTTTGCGCACTGGATTTTTGGCATTGTGCATTGTACCTGAGACAATGGTGAAGTCACTTGGAGCATGGTATCTCCTATGGGGATGTGTAGATCATGGTGTCATGATAAAGTTCCTGATTTAGATGATTGGAGCTTTGACAGTGGTCTAGTAATTCTTTGTGTATTGAGTGCTATGATTATTTGCTTGATACTTCATGATATTACAGTAATGCAGTCGAAGTTTAGCATGAGATGATTGGTTGCTAGTACTCAAGGATACATGAAGAATAAGGTGAGGTTGTTTTTCTCTTATGAGAGAAGTGTTGTTGCTCGTTACTCTTGTTAAAGTGTTTTCAGCAGAAAGTCTGAGAAACCTACACCTTGGATGAACGTGAGTTCAATAAGAGACCTATGAGGAGACTGCTCTTGGATTAGTCATGATGGCTTGTATATCTTGAAGGAGTATTCTCGTTCCCACTCTTAGTCTGCTCGGCAGTTTATCTGAGAGGTATTTGGCTCTTTATATCTTTCAGATGTGTTTTATGTTCACTTTCATGATATGGATCTTGAATTGTTGTCTAATGGTTCTGGAGGATTCATAGTGGAAGTTGTACAGTTTATTTTATCTCCTTGTTACTAATGAGAATTGGTAGGAGATGTTGTATGGGCTAATTTCCTTAAATCGGGAATGAACTAGCTTGATCTTCTTTGAGATGCTTACATCCATGTTAAAATTAGTTTGATCTTGGTGATTGAACGAATGGATGTTGTTAAAGCTTTTCTTTTGGATTGTGAAGAAGATCATTCTTGACACAGCTGGCTGTTAGAAGTGTATGTAGGAGGATGTTCTACAGGAACATGATGTGCAGAGTTTCTCTCTGTGACCGTGAAGATTTGTAGTGAGAGAAATGTTTCTTATGGCAGGTTGTTGCAGGTTGTGCATATCATTGTGGATTTTTCCTTGGTACTACAGGGTTACATTTTCTATATGCTGGTATTGGTAGACTTGCGATGCCTTTGATCTTTCAGATCTGGATTACTCAGGCAGTGGGAGTTCCTGTATGTGTCTTATCTTCTTCAACTGGTTGACACTTGGAGCTTGTATTTGCTATTGATGAGTTGGTTCTGATTTGGCATAAGTATACTAATGTTGATACCTGTTGAGGTATGTGAGATTGGATGGTATAGCATGAGCTGTGAATGCTATTTTCAGTCGCGTGGGTTTATCAGTTGGATGGATGCAGTCAGTCTAATTGTTGTTCTAACTGATGTTTTTATCTTGTTTCTGGTGAATGACTTCACTGTTGTGCTCTGTTTGAAGCTTTGAAGTTGATATTGCTTCTGTATAGCATTTTGAGCATAGTGAAGTGGTAGTTGTATCTTGTTGATGTTATCATTGGGATCTTTTGCTTATGTTTGTTGGAATGGTGCTTATATACCTTGGCATTGTATCCTTCTTCCACAGGTGGCATGATGGAAGATGACAGGATTGTTGCCTAAATGGTGGAAATCTTGGATGTTGGAGCAGAATTCTTGATGGAGCATGAGAGCATGTTTGAGATCTATGTGGTTTTCTGGAAGGTTGTGATTGGTTTCTTTGTTGGTTAGTGAGTTGCAGCTAGATGCCTAGTCTTTGTTGCAGATTGTCTGGTGGACTGTTATCTGTTGAATCATGTTGATCGGGTGTCTTAAGTGTTGCAGGGTTTGAACTGGTCGAGCTAGTGTGATCTTAGTTCCTGGTTGCTTTGGAGGTGCCTGTGTGATCTTCGTCAAGTGGGAGATTGTTGGAATATGTGTCTCAATCTCACAAGCTGAAACCCCTGGAAAAGCAAAGTCGATATGACATTCCTATTGTCTAGCCGACTGGCAGTTTAGTAACCTTGTGTTTTGCTCATGTCGCTGTGATTTTGTTTTTGTCTTGCCGAATGGACCTATCGCTATGACATGGAGACTCGATGAGATCTCTTACCGATTTGGAATGTCTCGGTGATAGAAGGGTTTGTTTAGGGTAACTCAAGTGTGTCAATATGTAGTCCTAGCGACAGGGAGATGTCTCGCCGATTGTAGTCATCGGGGTGACTTGAACTTTCGGGAAGATCTCTTGGCGACTGGGAGATGTCTGGCCGACGGTATACACTCGGAGTAACTCAAGGGTCTCAGCATGATGTCTCGGCGATGATAGGAAGTCTTGCCGATATTGGCATGACCTTTGGTCTATCTGGCTGATGTGGAAATCGGCATGATTTGCTCCTATCGGCATGTAGTCTTGGCGACAAGGTGATGTCTTGCCGATAGGTAACGAAGGGTTGGTAAGACTCTGAGCAACAAGTGGTGTCAGGGAGACCCTTGGCCGAAAGACTTGTTTCGGTATGATGTCTCAACGATAGCTGATGTCTTGCCGATAACTTTCACTTGGAGTCATCGGGGTAACATGGAAGTCTCGGTAAGAAGTCTTGCCGATAAGGAAAACTCTCGTCGATAAGTTGTAATGTCTTTGTGATAGCGGTATGTCTTGCCGACTGATGAACACTTCGATGTGACTTGAAGACTTCGGAGTAACGTCTCAGCGAAAGCGATATGTCTTGCCGACTGGTGTTTCGGTATAACATGAGGAGCTCATTATTAAGTCTTGGCGAAGAGCGATTGTCTTGCCGATGGGAATCCTGATGTCAGTATGACTCTTGGCGACTGCTCGGTGATCAGTATAACATGAAGAGCTCGGTGTGATGTCTTGGCGAAAGATGATTGTCTCACTGAATGGAATACTCACGTCGGCATGACTTGAAGACTTCGGTATGAAGTGTTGGTGAACTGCGGTTGTCTTGTCAATGGAAAAGCTAACATCGATATGACCTTTGAACTTTGGAATGATGTCTCATTGAATGGCGATTGTCTCGTTGATGAGAATGCTGAGGTCGATGTGACTTGAAGACTTCGGTATAATGTCTGGGCGAAGAGCGATAGTCTTGCCGATTGATGAACTCTTTGGAATACCTTGTGATCTTCAGTGTGAGGTCTTGGCGACATGGCGAAGTCTTAGAGATAGCTCTCTGGACTCGATGTAACCTCTTGCCGATAGGGATGACTCTTGGCGATATCGAATGCTGGTTGTGTTGGCATCAGGGAGACATGGTTAGTGTCTCACCGACATGACAACACAGGTTGAACGCTCTTGACCATTTGATGACTATCCTATGTGGTGTCTCGTGGACCAATCAGAGGAAGCGAAATTCAAATGGTTGGCATTGGATTTTTGCAACAGCTGCGATGTTGGAGCTGAACTGTATGCAAGGAAAAATCTACACAGGAAGTGGAAACATCTTCGTTACAATGATGATGCTGAGTTGAAGATTGCTTTTTGACTATTGAGAACGAATGCATATATATGCATTGGACGTTCTAGATAAAGATGAGAGAGGGGAAGCTAATAGACCAAGGAGTTGAAGAGCCGATAGCCAGAGAGAGAATGATAGAGAGAGGACCGAGTGGCTGGCCAAAAAGCCAAAGCCATGAGGTCGAGGCCATGAGGTCGAAGCAAAGAAGTTAAGCTGTTGGAATCTCTCGTGATCATGATTGCTTTGGTTGATCTCTCATGGATAGTCTGGTACCAGTTGTATCCACAATGAACAAGATGTAATCTTTGAAAGGCTAAGAGCCTAAAACTGTATTGTAACTCTCTGTTGCTAAATAATACAATGGCTCGAACTTTGGAGAGTTGGGTTTTTTACCTGAAAGGGTTTTCCCCACATAAATCTTTGTGTTCTGTTGTTTGTCTCATCTTTCATGTCTGTATTGGTTTTGTTAGAGAATTTGTTAATGCATGTTGTTGAATTTACGTGTGTTTCTCTCAGAAGGATCAATGTGGGAAATAAACTGTTTGTTCCGCATTTGGACATAGTTGAACGTGTTTTTTGAAGTACCCTGATTGAAATTAAAGTTACTGAAGACACTACTGTTTGGAGTTCTCATTAGATACGCTCCATTGATTTCCTTATAGCTTTGGGGGTTGTGATAGGAAGTTTTGGAGGAAGCTTGGGAGCTGTAGTTGTGATTTCATCCAGCAATAATTTTCAGCCATATTATGTGTATTTCTTAGGTTCTTCTAATTACCCTCTTGTTTTCATGTCTTTCAGTAAAGAAAGCTTGATAGAAGCAAATGGTAGATTTGTAATTTTCTGGCAACCGAGCCTTTGTGTTCATGACTCTGTAGATTTTAAATTTTACCTGTATCCAAATATATACATCCGATAGCCCTCTTCCAAGGAGAGTAACTTGGCTAGAACTGTTGCTTCCGGAGAAGAAGAAACTAATTTCTTGTTTTTTGTTTTTGTTGTGAGTGCTTGCTGGAAAAAAAATTCCTCTAGAAAAAAAAACTTACTCTGCTTCTAGAAACTTTTCTAGAAAATTTGAAGAAGCTTTGGGGGTTGTGATAGGAAGTCTTGGAGGAAGCTTGGGAGTTGTAGTTGTGATTTCATCCAGCAATAATTTTCAGCCATATTATGTGTATTTCTCATGTTCTTCTAATTACCCTCTTGTTTTCATGTCTTTCAGTAAAGAAAGCTTGATAGAAGGAAATGGTAGATTTGTAATTTTCTGGCAACCGAGCCTTTGTGTTGATGACTCTGTAGATTTTAAATTTTACCTGTATCCGAATATATACATCTGATAGCCCTCTTCCAAGGAGACTAACTTGGCTAGAACTGTTGAACCATATTATGTCCATAGATGCAAACGGTAGAGGTTATTTTAGAGGTCCTGTAGTCAACCTCTCTTTTTATTGTACAATCTCCAACGCATTTCTCCAGATTCACATGGTTATAAGCTCATATGACCCCTATAGTTTTCTCCATGGAAGCTTGGCGTTGACCTTTCTCCTCTCCTGACTATAGGCTAGGATAGGGATAACCCTGATGGAAAATCTTGGAATTGTAAACAGGATTTTAAATATTCGAGCGCTTACAGAGTTCTCTTGTTTGCATGTTGATATAATTGAATTACCAAATACTTTCATTCGCGTTAAGCCTGGAAAATAAAGACGTTGCTGCTCTCTTTCACTACTAGTTTTGCATATATGCTATGGAGGTATTTATGGCCCAAAGATTGAAATTGTTATGATTGTAACGGCCAAAACAACTATTAATTTGTATTCCCATTCGATTTGCTAATATCTATTAGTGATTAAATCCCAATCTCATCTACTGGCGTCACATGTCCTGTATCGCATGTTATCATAACTTAGAAAATTCTTAGAAACTTTGTTTCTGTCTTAGGCGGTGCCATATATCACTTACATTGCAGTATAGTCTTCTTTTCATCTTGCATTTCTTTTGGGAAATAGACGGCAAATGTAATCTTGTTGATAGTAGCGAACTTCCTACCTTCTCTTATCCTGAAGTTTCAAAACATTTTTTATCACCCTACACATATCTTTGGTTTTACTGTTTCTTCATATTCGAAATCCTCTCCTAAATTGCATGAGTATATAATGAGTGCTTTGAGAATTATCCTTACCTTGATATCAAAACCCTGCATGCATTAAGTTAAGAGAATTACTGGTTGTCGCCCTCATTCTCTGTTCTCATTCGAGTTTATAATTCAAACTAGATAATATTCATCCTCTGAAGTTTCCAAGCATGTCGATAATATATTACTGTCTTATAAACCGAATTTTGATCTTATTCAACTTTTGGTCCTGAGCACTGTTTGTAAAATTGAAGTATATCGACCTTGGGTAATCAGCCGCTGCGAACTGGGTTGATGTACCAGTGAACTCTATGTTAACCTTTATTTTTATTTGGCCTATCTATGTGGCATTGTTTGTGTCTTTTTTCCCTCTTATCTTCTAAAGGTTAACAATATTAGAAATAAAACAGTGATGCTTTAATTTGGCCCCCGTCTGTTAATTGTACATTTGGCATTATAAGTTATATGATAGTTGTGTGTTATTGCCTATACAAATCGATACTTCAGATTGTTTAAGTGCACATATAAATGTATATAAATATATATATATGTAAAAATTTATCTATATATATATGTGAGTGTGTATTTGTTTGTTTTTAAGAATGTTATAGGTTTATTTCTGTATATAAATAAATATCATGTGGGTTTCATTGTTATCAGATCAACCTTTATAAACATTAGTGTACATATATAAGTATATATGTATGTATGTATATATATATATTTGTATGAACGGTATAGTTATACTCATGTAAGACTATTTTATATACATGGGATTTAAGACAATATGTTGTCCTAACACTGAGATTTATGCAAAAACGGGAAATTAACCATCCCAAATAGATCAATTATGAAATCATACTTAGATGAGTGTAATTGTATTTTAGAAAAGGGTTTTTATGATTCATTCTTGATACTATTACCTATTGTGTTTGAATTGATAATGTGAATTGAGTTAAGGGGTGTTAATTCAATTTTAATTATGGGAGTTACTCATTGTTATGTTCTCCTATGAATTGGGACATAGTGTTTCCAGAGGCTAGGATGACTTAATCTTTTGGTGGCTTTAAATGTTTAGCTTGTGATGGAAACTTTATTGTGATTATGTGTATGAAGACCGTTCACCTTGCACGTTATTTTTTCCCTTGTAATTGATGTCATGGATTTGTGAGTGGGATGGGTAATGCCTCACATTGTGATTTAGTTATTTTTTGTGTCGTGCAAGTGGTGTTGATTTTGGTTTTTTGTGGGTTAAGGTTGGAAGTAGGGAAGTGGCTTCCAATGGGGGCCGGCGCACAAAGGGGCGCCTGGATAACCCATGTGGAAGTTTTCTAAGTGATAACATTAAAATAAACTAGGGGGAATGGGTAGCTCAAACATTAAACAAGATAAGTTGTACCTCGCTCAACCTCAAGTGCTTGTTTAGGCTTGAGGTGAGACGGGAAGGCCTGGAATGGCATAATCGACTACTTCATCTCCATGAGAGGTAGGTCAATTCCGCATAAGTTTGCATGAGGGGTCGGAGTTCGGTAGAGGCTACCAGGATAACCTAGGATGGGGGTTGGGGCCTAGGAAGAACTACCTGGATAACCTATGTCCAGTTAAGTGATGACACTTACCCTACGACAACCAAGAGATTCTTTACATGTCTTACTGTGTGTACCTACATGCCTCTGGAAGTATGGTCATTGATATTACTGTTCTTGTTCATGTGTTTGTCTAGTGTTGTGAGTTTTTTCAACCTTGTGATATCTAGTCCATGTTTATCAGTTGGTGGGGCCCTTGTAACCTCCTAGCACGATGGGTGAATCTTTGGATTCACATGGTAGGGTGGAATGTGTAACGTTCTCCATTGGGTTCCCCTTATGTTCATGATGTGGCGATTTCATCTAATCATATTGCCTTCAGCATTGCACCTATTTCTAGGAGTTGATCATTGTACTTGTAATATGTTTTGTATTTGATCATGTATCATGTATCCTATTGTAGAGCACTCCTCACTAGATTTGAGGAAGCTTCATTGTACAAATGTATATGTAATTTGAATTGATGTATCTCTTGTATGTAAGGAATTTTGTAATCAGTGACATTGTACTCGTTAATGGAAAAGAGAGAGACTTGTTATACTTTTATGTTATACAATGAATGTTTCACATGATTCTTATGTTCATTTGTAATGAGTTATAACATGCTTAATGATGAATAGTGTTTATTTGTCAATAAGTTATTTGGTTTTGTAATTTGGATAATGGAAAATAAATAATGCAGTCGTGCACCCTAGGGGGCTTAGGATAATAGTTAAATCTATGTTAATCTCTTTGCACAACATTGCACTTAAAAGAAAAAAAAATTGTTCGTTTTTCATTATTTAGGTCTTGTCCTCTAGGGATACTCAGCAGGGCATTACATAATGTAGAACCTTGTGTGAATAACATACACATGTTTTCTATGTAATTTATACCTTAGTATATAATGTCTAGGATTTATCCAAGTGTTATGGAAGGGGTGTTATGTATATTTAAATATTTAAATTTAATTTTTAAAATGTAATGATGAATTTTCATGAATAGTGAACTTTAGTGACATCATTTAATCTTATTTCATTCATTTGAATGCAAAATTTAACTTTTAGATAATATTATATATGATGGAAACAGTCTAGATGCATCTACAAAGTTCTAGTTGACCATATGAATGAGATATCTTTCATTTCATTTTATGAGTGAATATTTATTATTTTGGAAGGAAGACTTTGAAAACCATGTGCTTTCCACTTGGAATATTTGTGTTTTTTGTAAATGATTTTAATACATTTAAGATTTTTTCTTTTTAGTGGCATTTACATTTGAGATATATTCATCTTTATTTATTTTATTTTGATTTATTTTCTCATTTATCCTCAAATTATATCCCATTGTTTACTCTTTAACTTCTTTGGTGAGAATGGGAACTTGTCACTCAATGATTGGTTAGTGATTTGTGTTCAATTTATTTAACCTTGGTAATAGGTTAAGTATTTAAGGGTTGAAATATTTTTTATTCATTATTCACTTGTGTGCTAGAGTTAGAGAGCTTAGAAAAGAGAGAAAAAGGAAAAAGAGGGTGTTATTAAGATCTTGAATAAGATTTATTTCTTTAGAGAAAGGATTCTAAGCTTTGGAGTGCATGTTAGAGTTTGAGAAAGGTAAGGATTATACTTAAGGAAAGAATAGAGAGTTGCAAATATTCTTTTAGCAAGATGTTAAAATTGTTGAAGTGTTATTCCTTATTTCCTCGCATTTATTTGAATATTTATTTTTCTTATGTGACTTTTTTTTCCTTATAGAAGAGAAAACTATGAAATAACCCTTTAGAATTAAAAAGGAGATAAAAAAAAATAAAGGATATTATGATTATTTGGTTAAAAGAGAGATTAATAAAGAATATGTCTAAAAAAAAAATTCAAAGAGGTAGGAATAATTATTTATTAAATAATTATTAAAAGGAAACTCTTGTGAAAGGGTGTGATGGTTTGGAAAACACCCTTAAAAGGATATATAAGGAATTCATTTGAGACTTGGAAAAGGAATGGAGATGTTGGATGTTGTGGTTGTGTGGCTGATATGTGGTTGTCATTGATGTCAACACTATTAGAATTTCATTTATTGAAGGTTGTATATGTCGAGGATATTGAGAAAATTGTAAAAGAAAGTATTGCATGTTCCCAGTGGAACTGTGAAGGTCATGAAGGTGTCTTGTTTTGTACGTTGAAGATCAATTGTTGTGGACTAAAGGTTTTATTGTTGAGTGTATCTAGTCCATTCTTCAAAAATTTTAGAGGTCCATGTGAAGATCTATTTGTGCTATGAAGATCTGTGTTTCGACAGTATTTTTGTGGGTTTTTTCAATGTTCCTGATTGAAGTTTATGTAATTCTATTAATTCTAGTTGTTGTGGATGTTTCTTTGTTGTTTCTCAGTGTTCTTGGATGTTTCTAGATTGTGCTCTATCTTTGTGTTGCGTCCACATTGATTGGTGTGCTTGTGGTCGAATATTTTTCTTTGTATGTTTGGTTTCTCATGTTCTTGGCCAACATGATGGGTGTAACATGTGGTGGATCTTCAAGGTGAAATTAATTGAAGTATTTTTGGGTTGGAGTTGTTAATTTGGGTCTCCACTATGTTGTGGCTGACCTTAGTGGATTCGCATTGAAAATTTTATTTGTAAATTTGGGCCGACATTGAAAACATGTTTTATATTTCTGGCCAACTAAGTTGTCAATGTAATCTCATGTTGTGGATATCTAAGAGTGATTATTTCATTGGTGTAAGGTATGAAAAAGAAGCTTAGAGTTCCCCCATGTGTGTATGTACGAATATCATTCGATTGCATAGCAGAGTGTGAAGAAGACTGCTCAAGCGAAGTTTGAAGAGGTTTGGGCAAAGAGTGAAGAAGGTTTATTTGTGCTTAACTGGAATTGTAATCGGGCTTGTGTAGAAGCTATTTTCTCATTTCACAATTTGAATGGTTTTAATCCAAACTTCTCTTTGGACAATGAGTCCTCTTTGTATTTGAGCAGTGAGCTCTAGGCAGTGTGCGCCTGAATGCATGTGCATTCCCATTATTTCTCATTATACTTTTAACAGGGTATAATATTGTGGACTAACCTCCACCGTGATTTTCTCCCCTTAACAGGGTTTCCACATAAAAAATCTTGGTACATTCTATTTGTTTTTTATGTGTTGAAATTTTATGGTTTATTGCTTATTCATCAAATCTAAGATTGAGTTAAATAAAGTTTGAAAAGATTTAAGTATTTTGTGACAACTAATTCATTCCCCCTCTTAGTTGTATGTCTTTGTTTTTCCAACAATTGGTATCAAAGCAGGTTCCTCTAAAGAAGTTTAAAAGCTTGAGGTGATCTAAGATGGCATCATACAAGAAGGACAGTCCTAGATTTGATGGAACAAACTACTCACTGTGGAAAGCTAGGATGGAGTGTCATTTGAAGTGTATTGGTGAACCCTTCTAGAAAATTACAAAGAAAAGATATGTTATTCCTCAGAGTAGTCCTTCCACTGCTAATGAGATTAAAGAAGCTGAGAATAATGCATGAGCTATCGAAGCTTTGTTGAGTTCTCTAACAAATTTGGAAATGACAAATGTGTTAGGACTGAATATAGCTCATGAGATGTGGAAGAAGCTAGAAACTTTATATGAAGGAGATGTACATGTGAAGATGGCTAAGCTACAGAGTTTGAAAGGCAAGTATGAAAATCTAAAGATGGGTGAAGATGAGAATATTTTTTCTTTTATGCAAAGAGTAAATGAACTAGTGATGGGTATTAGATGTGTTGGTGGTGTTCTGGTAGAGGAAGAAATTGTGGCCAGGGTG
Source organism: Sequoia sempervirens (assembly GCA_007258455.2). Lineage (NCBI taxonomy): Eukaryota > Viridiplantae > Streptophyta > Pinopsida > Cupressales > Cupressaceae > Sequoia > Sequoia sempervirens. The sequence continues at coordinate 23,630 of VDFB02155647.1, forward strand.
CTAAGATCATTGCCTCCCTCCTACAAAGCTAAGGCTCATGCTATTGAAGAAACCAAATCATTGATGAATGTGACAAGGGACACACTGATTGGTAAACTTGTTGCCTTTGAGCTAAGAAAATTCGGTGATTTTGTTCCTAAGACTGAAACTGCATTTAAGGCTATTGTGTCTAGAATAAACAAGCAAAGATATGATCAGGGAGAGAGTTCTAGAAATACATTCAAGTATGATGAAGAAATGAAACAGCTTGAAGATGAAGAGAGGTAGAAGATTTGGAACCACTGATAGTGAAGAAATAAGGTAGAGGACAAGGTAAGTATAAAGGAAAGTTGTCTATCAAATGTTTTTCTTGCAGTAAAATAGGTCATTTTGCATCAAGGTGTCCTAAAAGAGTTCCTAGATCTAAGCCTTACAAATATAGATTCCAAAAGAAATGTTACTTTGTTGAAGAAGGTGTGATTGATGATGAGTCTGATAAAGATAATAGAAATGAAGATGATTGGGTTTTCATTTCTATCAAGGAAAATAGTCATGTGGCTACTAAATCTACTAAAGTTGAGAAAGATCTTGCAGCCCAAATTGAAGAAAAGGATGAGTGGGTCATTGACAATGGATGCTCACATCATATGACTGGTGACAAAATCAAATTTGTAAGTCTAGAGAAGTATGACGGTGGGGTTGTGAGATTTGGTGATAACAATGCTTGTGTGATTCATGGAAGAGAATCTATTTGTCTTGGTGGTAAGCATAACACTGATGATCTTCTTTATGTTGAAGGCTTAAAGCACAACCTGTTGAGTTTTGAACAGATGGTAGATAAAGGTTATGATCTTTAGTTCAAAGATGGCTCTAGAAATGTAATTGTTTCAGGTAAACAGACAAAAGGAAATATTTTTCACCTGAATGCTGCTAGTGAAAGTTGTTTAATTGCTCAAGTAGATGAAAGATGGTTATGGCATAGAAGGCTGTGTCATGTGAATTTTGATAACATTGTCAAAATAAGTTCCACTCAAGCAGTAAGAGATCTACCCAAGCTAGTAAAGCCTACTAGCACAATTTTCAAGGAATGTCAAATGGGAAAACAGACTAGAGTTTCTTTTCAGAGCAAACAACATTGAATTCAAATGGATTGTTGGAGCTGGTACATTTTGATCTATGTGGTCCTTCCAAAGTCAAAATTCTCCATGGTGAAAGGTACTTTATGTTGCTTATTAATGATTACTCTAGAATGATATGTGTTGCCTTCTTAAGAGAAAAATGTGAAGCAATAGAAAATTTCAAAAGCTTCAAAGCTATGGCAAAAAATGAGAAAGGTCTGAAAAATCAAATTCCTAAGGTCAGACAGAGGTGTTGAGTTCACCTCCAAGGAGTTTAATTCTTTCTATGAAGAGCATGGAATTAGAAGACAATTATCTGCTCCCTAAACCCCTCAATAGAATGGTGTTGCTGAGAGAAAGAACAGAACAATTTTGGATGCTGCCAGAACAAAGATGATTGAAGGAAATGTGCCTCACATCTACTGGAATGAAGTTGTAAGCACAGTTGTGTACACTTTGAACTCGGTAAATGTAAATGGTAATTCTGGTAAGACTCCTTTTGAATTATGGTTTGGTTATAAGCCTATTGTTAAATACTTCAAGATCTTTGGAAGCAAATGCTACATCAAGAGAGATGATGATATAGGAAAGTTTGATGCAAGAGGTGATGAAGGAATCTTTCTAGGTTACTCTACTAGAATCAAGGCCTACCAGTGCTATAACAAAAGACTGAGGAAATGTTTGAGAGTACAAATGTCATAGTTGATGAGGATTCTACTAAATCATCCAGATATTATGGATATGATTCAAATGAAGACAATACAAACAAAGGGAAGAATGTTTAGACACAAAATAAACTTCAAATTTTGTCATATATTCCATATATATATGTTCCATGTGTTCTGGTAATTCAAGCTAGTCAGGAAGCAGAGACAAGTGCAAGTGCAGAAGAATCAAAAGTTTGAGAAAATCCTAAAACTCTAAGGTATGTAAAGCTAAATCATTCTAAAAATCAAATTATAGGAGATAAGAATAAAGGTGTGCAAACTAGAAGAAAGATTGCATAAGAGGATTACCTAATATCAAAGATTGAACCTAAATATGTCAATGAAGCTTGCAATGATGAACACTGGATGGAAGCTATGAAGGAAGAATTAATGCAGATTAAAAAGAATAATACATGGATACTTGTTCCTAGACCTAAAGATAAAAATGTGATTGGCACTAAATGGGTCTTTCAAAATAAGCTGAATGAACAAGGTGAAGTGGTCCGGAATGAAGCAATATTGGTATGTAAAGGGTATTCACAAATGGAAGGTATTGATTTTGAAGAAACCTTTACCTATGTTGCTAGAATTGAAGTTGTAAGGTTATTTCTTGCTTATGTTGCATACAAGAACTGTAAAGTCTATCAAATGGAGGTGAAGTCGGCTTTTCTAAATGGTGAGCTAGAAGAAGAAGTATATATTGAACAGCCTAATGGATTTCAACTGACTGATAAGGAAGACATGGTTTGTCGATTGAAGAAAGCTTTATATGGACTCAAGCAAGCCCCTAGAGCTTGGTATGCTAGACTGGACAAATATTTATTGAAGCTTGGATTCAATAAAGGTACTACTGATAGCAACTTATATTTCAAATTGGATCATGAAAAAGAGTTGATTATTGAGGTCTTTGTTGATGACATTATTTTTGGAGGAGATGATAATTTATGTATGAGGTTTGCTGATGAAATGAAAAGTGAATTTGAGATGAGTATGTTTGAAGAAATGAAGTTCTTTCTAGGATTGCAAGTTACTCAGTTAGACAAGGGGATCTTCATATCTCAGTCCAAATATGTGAGAGAACTATTGAAGAAGTTTGGCATGGATGATTCAAAACCTGTTGGTACTCCCATGGTAACTAGATGTAAGCTGGCACAAAATGATGATTCTCCTAAGGAAAATCAAACAAGATACAGATCAATGATTGGTGGATTGCTCTACTTAACTTAGACTAGACCAGACATTATGAATGTTGTATGTATGGTTGCTAGATTTCAGGTTAATCCAAAAGAATCTAATGTGACTGTTGTAAAGAGAATCTTCAGGTATCTTAAAGGAACAATTGATTTTGGACTTTGGTATCCTAAGGATGATGATCTTACTTTGAATGCATATACTGATGTGGATTGGGCAGGAGATGTAGATGACAGGAAGAGTACTAGTGGTGGTTTCTTCTTCCTAGGGAAGAAGTTGGTGTCTTGGTTAAGAAAAAAGCGGAATTCCATTTCTCTATCTACTACTAAGGTAGAGTATATTGTTGCTGCAAATAATTGTACTCAAGTGATGTGGATGAAACAGATGTTGAAAGATATTAGAGTAGCATATGATGAACCTATTTCCATATACTGTGACAACTCAAGTGCAATAAACATATCAAAGAATCTAGTGCTACACTCTAAGACCAAACATATATCAATCAAGTTTCACTTTCTGAGGGAAAAAGTGAGTGAGAAAGAAGTCAGACTGGAGTATGTGCCTAAGGTTGCAAATATTTTTACTAAGCCATTGCCGAAGGATACTTTTGAGTATCTTAGAGGGATGCTAGGGGTGATTACCCCTCCTGATATGAACTAGTGATGCATTAACTTGCATCAATCTATGCATTTCATGATCATATTCTAATCTAGATTGATGTTTTTGTGGTTGCTACTCAGGGGGAGTAGTTAGGTGTGCAGATATGTGATTCAGAGCTTGCATGTGGAAAGATAATGTTTATCTTTTCCATTGATGTCAAAGGGGGAGAAGAGTCATGTGAAAAATTGTTGCTTACCTAGAGTAAAAAGTCTTGTGGGGAGAAGATCTTGCAGAAGAAGTCAAGGAAGAAGAGTCAGAATCTAAGGAGGAGTAAGTGTTGATTGAGAGTTGGGTTAATGGTGTTTTTTCACATCTTGTGTTGCCATCAATGCCAAAGGGGGAGATTTTTGGATGATGTGTTTGTGTGTCTGATATGTGGTTGTCATTGATGTCAACACTATTAGCATTTGATGTATTGAAGGTTGTATATGTTGAGGATATTGAGAAAATTGTAAAAGAAAGTATTGCAAGTTCCCAGTGGAACTGTGAAGGTCATGAAGGTGTCTTGTTTTGTACATTGAAGATCAATTGTTGTGGACTAAATGGTTTATTGTTGAGTGTATCTAGTCTATTCTCTGAAAGTTTCAAATGTCCACGTGAAGATCTATTTGTGCTGTGAAGATCTGTATTCTGACAATATTTTTGTGGGTTATGTTAGTGTTCCTGATTGAAGTTTATGTAATTCTAGTTGTTGCAGATGTTTCTAGATCGTGCTCTATCTTTTTGGTATGTCCACATTGATCGGTGTGCTCGTGGTCGAAGATTTTTCTCTATATGTTTGGTGTCTCATGTTCTTGGCTAACATGATGGGTGTAACATGTGGTGGATCTTTGAGGTGAAATTAATTGAAGTCTTTGTGGGTTGGAGTTTTTAATTTGGGTCTCCACTATGTTGTGGCCAACCTTGGTGGATTCACTTAGAAAATTTTATTTATAAATTTGGGCCGACATTAAAAACATGTTTTATGTTTCTGGCCGACTAATTTGTTGATATAATCTAATGTTGCAGATATATAAGAGCAATTGTTTCATTGGTGTAAGGTATGCAAAACAAGCTCAAAGTGCTCCCATGTGTGTATGTACGAATATCATTCGATTGTAGAGCAAAGTGTGAAGAAGACTAAGCGAAGTTTGAAGAGGTTTGAGCGAAGAGTGAAGAAGGTTTAGTTGTGCTTCACTAGAACTGTAATCAAGCTTGTGTAGAATATATTTTCTCAGTTCACAATTTGGATGGTTTTAATCCAAACTTCTCTTTGGATAGTGAGTCCTCTTTGTATTTGAGTAGTGAGCTCTAGGTAGTGTACCTGAATGCATGTGCAGTCCCATTTTTTCTCATTATACTTTTAACAGGGTATAATATTGTGGACTAACCTCCACCGTGGTTTTTTTCTCTTAACAGGGTTTCCACGTAAAAAATCTTGGTGTTCTTTGTGTTTTTGATGTGTTGAATGTTTATGGTTTATTGTTTATTCATCAGATCTGAGATTGAGTTAAATAAAGTTTGAAAAGATTTAAGTATTTAGTGACAACTGATTCACCCCCCCTCTCAGTTGTATGTCCTTGTTTTTCCAACAAGAGAATATTCAAGGAAGAAGAAAGTGGTTTGGTGAGCTATAGGAATTAGAGAAGGGGGAACACAAAGTGTGTCCAACTCAGGGTACAAAGTACACCCAAGATTGTCCTTGCCAAGGTTGTTGTGCATGTTAGGTGGTTATTATGAAGCATGGTATATACATGTTGAGCAATTACTCTGGAGCATGTTGTATACATGTTGAGTAATTACTTTGGAGCATGTTGTATACATGTTGAGTAATTACTCTAGAGCATTGTCTGCACTTGTGTTGAGCATTGTTCTATTGAACCAGCACTTGTGTACAATGCAATAGTGCATTGTGTTTTGAAAGGAATTGTTTCCTCCTAGATTGTTTCATAACAAGAGCCAATACCACTGACATCTTCCTAGGGTGAGAGTGAATTTTCTAAGTTTTGTGATTCAGATAAGTATTGAAAACCACTTGTTCTAAAATATATTAAGAATATTATATATATGATTTTGGTGTTAATCTATATGAAGTATATAGACATTTCATTCAATTTTTTATTTTAATTATTTACTTTAGAATCCTTGTCTAATTATTACATAATATAGTTATATTGGTTATTTTGTATTAGTTATTCAAATCATTTTAGTAACATAACATATTGTAAATTATCTTAATTCTAACATTTAATCTATTAAATCTGTTGCTAATACTTATAGAGTTTTAGAAAGAAAAGTGACATTACATTTGGTATCAGAGCCAAATTAGGTGTACTAATCATTTCTTTTAATAATAATTTACCTAGGCATACAATAATCCACCTCTACTACTTCATACCACGTGCCAATTGCAACTTATAAAATTGAAAACACATATACGATCACATACTCCAACAAGTAAGATTGTGTCTTCAATCCACTATCACCAAAAATGGTAGATTACAAGTTCTTAAGACCTTTAATGATAGTCAACCTATATTTTTTAGAATCCAATTTTTTTAGTCATTTGCTATTATCTATCCAACATTATGCATTTAAGAATCAAAGTCTAGATGACTATCTAACTACCCTTGAAAAGACAAATTTGATCATGATTGAAATTATCATGTATGAATGAGAATCTTTATATCTAACCAAAACCTGTGATATTATTAACAAAATTGAAAACATACAAAACTTTCATCACTCATGTTAAGCAAACCCATCTACAATAAACTTGTCATATTCAACTATCATTTATAGAGTGATATCAATAAAACATTTTGAATATATCACCTAGTATTGAGTGAGTATTGATATATAGAGACTAAGAGGTAAGTTTGAAGAGACACTTCCACACGACTCTTGACTCATTCATCTCAACACATCACATTCTCCAAGTGAAAATATATCCTACGACTAGTCACCCCAAAATTGCCATCTCTTGCACGATGCATAGGGAGTTATTCATTTGGCTTATCATGATAAAAAAAATTAAGCTTCTTTAAGTCCAAATAATAAAAAGTTGCTTATAACACAAGATGACTTTAGACATTATTAAAATGTGTCCAATCGATTAATTGAAGTATATGCTCTTGAGTGATAAGATTAAAACTCCTAAAAAGTTCACAAATTTATAAACGTGAAAGATTGAGATTCCATAGAGCTCAAGCTTCCGTACAATATTTCCGACAAGGAAATTTAACTTCAATCTCTTCCATTGACATTTAAGTGCAAATTCAAAGGGAAGCAAGTGGTGGTTACCTATCATCTTGTAAACAAAAATGAAAATTTCTTGGCATTTCAGAAAGTATATTGAAGCACCCTTTTTATGGACGAGGGAGACAGAATTTGAGATAACCAAGTGAATGCAGTGCAGAACAGAGACGTATGAGAAATGAATAAACCTAAGTAGGCAGTCAACTGAATTTAGTTATTCCTCCATTTCCAAGTAAAATACTCCTGTACGGGGAAACACTTAATATAGAAAGTGGCCTGCAGAGCAATCGTTCGGTCGATTAGGTTGCTGCTTTCCGTTTTCTGTTTCCGGTCACTCTCCATACAAACCAACAAAGTTGGTGCCTGCCAGCCGACATCCTTACTCTCCAACGTCACCTCATTCTTCTCCCTCTATAAATCCAATGGCATTCTACTAGAGCTTACCTAATTGTGCTTCTATATTACAAGTGGGAAAAAATGAAGAATGCCTGTTTGAAGCAGGAGCATCAGCTCAAGAAAGGCCCTTGGACGGCAGAGGAGGATCAGAAGCTTGTTGATTACATTCGCAAGCATGGCCATTCTAGTTGGCGCCAGCTTCCCATGCAAGCAGGTATTTTACAATGAAAAAACATGATTTAGTTTTTCACAGTTTATGTAGTATACAAAAGATTGTTTTTGAAATCAAATATACGTTTTGAATCACACTCAGTGACTTGTTATGAAGAAGAGGACAGTCCTCTTCCTAACCATACATCATTCGGTGTGGTCTAAAACATTGATTAAAAACATACCCAGTTGATTTCTAAAACAATCTTCTGAAGAGAACAAATTTTTCTTTAAATGTAGCTCTCATTCAGTCCGCAATTCAATTTTTCACTCTCCTCTTCCTCATATTAGATCATTCAGTGTGATCTAAAATATCCATTAAAAAACATACCCAGTTAATTTTTAAAGCAATCTTCTCAAAAGAACAAACTTATTTTAATATAGCTCCCATTCAATCCGCAATCCAATTCTTCTTTATCCTTTTCCTCATATGATTAAAAAACATACCCAATTGATTTCTAAAGCAATCTTCTGAAGAGAACAAACTTTGTTTAAATGTAGCTCTCATTCGTCTAAGTTTCAAGTTTTGTTTAAGTAGGGACTGAATTTTATAGAATATGAAAGACACATTATTCTTGGGTGCAGGCTTACAGAGATGTGGGAAGAGCTGCAGACTACGCTGGACCAACTACCTGAGGCCCGATATTAAACGAGGAAATTTTTCTTGGGAAGAGGATCAAACCATAATAGAGCTCCATGCCATACTTGGAAACAAGTAATTCACACAATCACTTCAATTGCCTATGAATGGATGGTTTATGAGTTACGTAATGATAGACAGATTAAGTTGTAACATTTTTCATCTATTTTGTGATAATCACATCATTAGAATGATATACACAGGTGGTCTGCAATAGCTGCCCATCTGAAAGGACGGACGGACAACGAGATCAAGAACCACTGGAATACTCAACTGAAACGATATTTGCTGCGAATGGGAATCGACCCCATGACTCACACACCATTCTCCCACCTCTGTGCTTCTCCACTCAACTGTAGCTACATGACCCATCCCATGCCAAGGCTTGAGAGTGAAGTGCACTACCTCAACCACCATGTTGCTCACAATACCAACATTAACTTCCACCACAACATGCTACCATCTGCAGAAGCTTCTATAGCATCTCCCTGTGTACAACAGCAACACTATTCTGGAGCACCCCAACCTAAGGCCTTAAGATTAGATGAACATTTGCTCCAAAGCCTTGGACCTCAAAATGAACTTAACATATATTCCTCTCCATTACACATGTGTGAGATAAAGAGTTCTGGGTATGAGAGCCTCAACCAAGAGAAAGAAATCACTACCATCTTCAACAGTGAAAACAATAACAATGTGGTAGAGGATGAGAGAATAAGGATGCCCCTGTCTTCACTGTCAGCAGATTATAACATGTTGGATACACTTCCACCATTTACTTGTCCTAGTAGTTATCAAGGTCATCTCTTGCTTGAGGACAGCAATACTCATAGAGATGCTAGTGTTGGATTCATAACAGGGATTTCAGAAGGGTCAGAGAGTAATCACAATGGATCAACTTCCCTCTAAAGCTAGTCGGCATTAGATCTGTATTTTAGATTGGCTTTATTCTTCAATTCTTGCTTTCACACAAGTCTGACATGTTAGATAATTCTTATTTGCAATGGTGTAAATCTAGTTTGTTGAAGACTGGTTATATTTATATGACGTGTGGTAAATGATGTAACATGTAATGTATACTTTTGACGTGATTATTAAATAAAATCTAATGGGTGTTGGAATGAAATCCAGAAGTGATGGGAGTTTCTAAATAGTATTTTTTTTAATATGTATAAACTAGCATGCTTAATATTTAAGTTGGATGGTGAAGGGATATATTACTTTTGTAGTTAATTTTTTTTTATAAACATCTTTATTATATTTTGTCTCATTATTTATTCGGTATCATGTTGTAATGGTGAAAATTGTACATTCATGTTACTTATCATTTAATTTTATGTCTATTTTGAATAAATGTCTTGATACTTGTACACATTAATAAATAGAGTAATCTTGTGTGAAGTTGGGTTCATTCCTCTAACCTATAATTTCTGAACATGTTAAGTTAGATTAACCTCTAAGTTGATTCATTAATAAATGTAATTTTTTAATATGACAAGTTAGGTTAACTTATCCTAGAATCTATGCAAAAAATTAACCTCTAGATTTTGTATAGTTTTTGAGAAAACATAGAATTATAAAGGCATGCTAAAAATATCAATTTAGTGTCCTAACAATTGCATAGTTGTCCACTCCCTCATGGTAGATTCCAATAATGTATTTATCGAACCCTTTTTTGATTTTCCATATCCCATAATGAACGCTATTTTTCTTTTTGTAAGATTGAAAATTGTTAGATTTTGAAAAAGTTGTGACTATTTATTTCAAAAATGTAAAAAAGTGATAAACTCTTGATAAAGCATGTTCTCAAGGTCTTATTTACATGGTTGGAAACTTCTTGGTATTTTTATCTCTATCTAAAGTGTTTTGATCACTATATTGATAAGTTCTATATATTTAGAGTAAGTTGTCTAAAGTAGTCATATTTATCCTATATGTAGAATTTAATTCTTGTGAATGGTTACATTGGAATAATTAATGAATAAACAAGTTTATATTTTTAATTATGATGTTAAGATATAATCTAATCAAACCCTAGCATCCTTTAATTAAATGCATTCATTGAGTATGAAAAGGAATTATTGCTCATATGTGTTACAACTAGATATTTGTACTAATTACATGTAAGGTTTTCTATGTATGTCAAAGAACCTAGTATGTATCTTAGTAAGAAAAAATGAAATGGTGATTGATGTCCATCATTAACTTATGATATAAGATATCTTTTCATAGAAATTGTTAAGATATTTCTCTCTTTCTTGAATATATTCTCTCTCGAATTATGATTTACAATATTATTGAGAAAATAATCATGTCACTAATTAAGATAAGTAGAGAACATTATTACTACATATTTTTCTTGGTTTAGGATGGTTATGTGAAAGAATATTGCCTCAAATTGGCATGTATGTGCAAAATTATTTTCTTCTTATGACTCTATTCTAGTAGCAATGCTTATTTTGTAATTAATAAGAGATACATTATGAAAATATATGTTTAAATATTAATGAATTTTATTCACTTATCTTCATAGGAATGTATAGTTTTAAGTTTAACAAATTATTTATTCTTAATTTGCATTACTTGTGTGTTTTTTGTACATAGTTTTGCACACAATTCCTATACATTGATCATAGATAGAGACCATATATCCCTTTTCTAATTACCCTATAATTTAGTTTGAATTGCAACACTATCCCAATGAATACCCTAGGTTGAGTTGTTCTACTTGTTTAATCTATTTTTTGTCTACGCCCATTGAGATGTGGCCCACTCTTTACAGATTGAGGTGGTAAAACATGTTTACTTATGTTTATCTACACATATCTTCCATGAGTGTATATTTTTTGTGTGTAGTGTTTTCTTATGCAACAACAACAATAGTGAGGTATCATATGTTGTATTAATTGATAGTGTTGTAATTATTACCATGCAAAAAATTGTTACTATTATTTCATTCGCTAATATTAGATTGTAAATTTTCACAAATCTATTTCCACACCATTCACATAATATTGAAGCACAAGATATGGATAACAATAATTATAATGTAGAACATGAGGATATGTAGTTCAAGAACATTTTTTTACTGTAATGTTACATGTTCCTTTCCTTCATTGTAATTCCCTTTCTTAAATTTTGTACCCTTTACACTTTGTTTTAAAGTTTATTGTTGTCCTCCTATGCCTAATCATAGTCCCCTTTATCATCCTAATCCCTTTTATATGTTTTTTTATTTTAATTTTATGTTTACCCCCTTAATTACACTTCCCCTAAGTGTTTTTCCCCATTCCATTATTTCCTTACCCACTACAAGTATAACCACCTTTTGACATTTTTCCAAATCAACCAATTAGATCCTTTCTCCTAAGTCTAGTATAAAATCACTTCTTTTTGGATTATCCCCTTTAACCTTGATCTTTTATAAAAATTGGACCTCCTTCAACTTTCAGACCAATCCTCAATGATGAGTTATCACTAGTCAGCCATGTATTTTATTATAACAAAGCTCATTTTTGGATATAATGTGAATTAATTAAGGTAGCTCTCTGTGAGATACTTTTCCCCTAAATTCCCACCAAGAATTTGATACAAAGATCTTCCTTTTCCTCATTTTCACATAGTAGATACTAAGCTTTCACTTGATATTTTTGGTTGAGCAATATCTTCTAAAATAACAAGCTCATGTTAGTATTTACAATATTTATATAATGAATTATATTTTGCATATATATCTACAAAAATATCCAAGAATTTTACATCAAAATTATAAATGATCTCTTCAATTTGGTATAGTAATTTCATAGATACTGCGCTAGTTTAGAGTGGTTTATTTTTTATTTTACTAACAAATTCTCTCCATTTTCCCCATAATCTATTTTCACCTCTCCTAATCAATATACACCTATATTCCATCATTTAATTTATTTATTTTGTCATTTCTATTAGAATATTGTCATTTATTTGAAAGGTGTATTGACAAGATTGTTAGAAATATTATAGTTATCATTGATGTCAAGATGGAATATCACACAATTGTCATTGATGTCAAAGGTGAGAAGATTATTATCATTAAAGAGAATTAATGTCACAATGATGGACGACATGTAAGAAATAGGTGTTCATATTAATTATATGGCATCTGAGTACATTGGATGGGATGAAGGACTTCAATATAACCTAAAGTTGATTCAATATCCAAGCTTCATAATTCATATGGTTGTTGAATAATGTATAGTTCAAGGAAGGTAGCATTCACAAGATTGTTATCATGAATATGTAAATAATATTCAAAGAATATTGGACATAAATATTATGATACAAATTATACAAATGATGGTCAACTACATGAGAAGAATTTTAATTGAATTAAACTTAGTCAACCATGTTCTGAGCCTAATAAATTTTGGTTACTAAATCATAACAAATATATATTAGATCGCCCAAATTTGATTTTGGTTATTGAAGTAACACAATTCATATGAATAATTAAGAAGGCATCACTTAAGTTATAAACTAGTAGTGATTCATATGAATAATTAAAAAGGTAGCACTTAAGTTATAAAGTAGCAGTGATTCATATAAATAATTAAGAAGGCATCACTTAAGTTATAAAACTTAGTAGCAATTACATTTTGCATGAAGAGAAGCAATTAATATTATTAATGGGAAATATATTTATTAAAGGAGTGACTTTATTAATTTGTGGAATAATTTAATTGATATAAGGAGTGGTTATGATTTCCAATACATAGACTAATATGATAAATGCAACGATTATCTTGTGAAATAAGGAATTAATTATTCTTATTTACAAAGGGTTGTGATCTATTTTGAAAAGCCAAAATTAAATAAATAAAGATTATTTTTAACTGAGAGTCACAAGGATATAGTGAAGGGTTGTGTCACATAATGAGACAAGATATATAAAAAAGCCATTCCATGAGATGAAGAGTGAATGGGTGCTATCATTCAAAAAGAAGAAGTGTATGGAATTATAATATGTAGCATGAAGTAAAAAAGAGGAATATATAAGAATGAATTGAATGAATATATTAATTGAATATTTGGTTAAGAATAGTTAAGAGACGTGTTGAAGAGTTATGACCATTGAAGAAATAACATATATGTGAAGAGACATATCTATTCTAAGAGATGCATCATTTCACAAGGTTATAAAGATATAAAAGATTGTTGTGAGTAGAAGTGAGAAGAGTGAAATGTGAAGATAAATAAGAAGGCGTGTGTGGAAATAAAAGACATATTATACAAGAACAAACAGATTTGAAGGAAGGAAATATAGAAGATTACTCAAGGAAGATTTTGTGAAGGAATTATGGTAGATCTATAGAGAAGAGTACAAGTTATTTTGAAGAGAAGAACTTGTTCATTTGAATGTGGTTGTTCATCATCCATTGAAGAGGATATTCACAAGAAGATAGTGATCCTATTGCATAGCAGTTTGATTTCTCTTACAAGGTTGGTGCTCAATTGTGGGGATTGGTGTCTCCAATGGGTTGGTGGTCACAAATTGTATAAGTGAGGATTGGTGTCTCTAATAGGTTGGTGCTCACAAATTATATAAGAGGAAATTGGTGTCTCCTATAGGTTGGTGCCTACAAAAATTGTAAAAGAGATTAATATAAAAATAATATCTTATCATGTTTTTCTCCCATAAGGGTTTCCATGTAAATCTTGTGTTCTTCTTGTGTTGCATAATTGTTAGATCTTATGTGAATGATATTGTGCAATTGATAGTATTGTGATTGTTAGTTTGAAAAATTAAAAAAAAATCTTATATTGATTCACCCCCCTCTTAGTATAAGTGTGTGCTCATCAATTCTCATTCCTCGTCCCTTTTTTGTCACCCTTTGAACCGTAAATATCTTTCCTTTAAGTTTTGTTGCCATTTTCCTTTTACATTTCCTTACCCATTTTTTAAAAATTTATTTAAATTTTTGTATAACCTTTATTTCTATTTTATATTTATGGTCCATTGGTGTTATTTTTTTTGTCTTCTCCATAACCTATCTCTTCTTTTTCTCTAGCATGACCCTTAGAGAGACTTGGAATAGGTTTTGCCTCCATTTTCTCTTAGAAATCCTTACTTGTTAAAACCCTCTTATAACCCTATCACATTGGTTACATCCACTCTTGTAACCTTACATTCATTGTCTTGGGTTTTCATTTTGTTGCCTTTTTTTATCCCCTATCTCATATATCTTCTTTAGAAACCTTCAATTGCCTACTTTTAGTTTTACCTCCCAATTTCTTTATATATCCACACTATTAAATTTTCTAAAACATATGTTTTACACCCTTGACATGATGCTTTTTAGACTTCCTTTTATTTCATTTTTGTCTGCCAATATTTCTTCCTATTTTCCCCTTGTTGTGTCTCTATTATTATTTTTATTTACCCTATGCTATAGAATCTCACATTTATAGTTATAATTAGTGTGATTTATGAGTATATGATTTGTCTCACTATTTCAAGTTCTATGTGGAGTTTATTTGAATATAAACAAGGATAATAACCAAGGTATATGATTTTTCTAAAGGAAAATCAAAATATGCATTTGTATAAACAAAGCAGAGTTGATAAGTTTGTTGTCGTTGCAGGGTTTCAATTTTTGCTTGCAGGTTTGGCTTGATGGAGTTTAGAGTGCATAATTACAAAGTCCCAGTGGACGTCATACCATGGGAAGAACCATTTTCTCAATGCATCGAGAAGGAGCAGCTTCAGTCCTTCTTCAAGGTGAATTGTTCACTGGTCATGAAGAGCATCCAGGCAATTATTGGTGAAGAAATACTACATACAGATTCATAGAGGATCATTTTCCTAGCAAACATTTTGTCAGTGTTTTTCTCCAATATCCTTGATCTTGTGCAAAATTACAATACTTTAAAAGCCATAGCAGACAAAGTGGTGGTGGGTTGTTACTTGGAAGATAATGCATTACTCAGAGGGGTGAAAAAATATGATTTCAATAGAGGAGGAGGTTTCCTTGGGGGTTTGTTTCCAAGACACTTTCTTCATTATAAAAAGAGGTATGTGGAGGCATTTCATGGATTTATTTTTTCAAATATGCATGAATCCTCTTCTTTTCTAAATCAAGCCCTCAACAAATATCACTATGAGTTTCATTTGGAAGAAGTGAACCAGTTTAGAAGGAAGTGTCAAGCAATTTCCTTTCTTAAAGCTCATCAATTCCTTCAAGGACTACAAGTTACTACTGGGCCACTCATTCGTAGGAGTGGCAGATTGGTTCATTAAATTCTTGATATAAATGTTACACTTCATTCTCGAGAAATAGCAGGGCAAAGGCAAGTATTTTCACAAGGAATTCAAGATGAAAATTCAATTTATTTTCCTCGTAGGGGTGGTGTCAAAGCAGGTTCCTTTTAATGTATGGTAAATAGGATGCTTTAGTTAATAGAGTTTACTTATAGTTATATATATAAAGCTTGGGTGTTGTCATGGGTTTTTGTAAAAGATCATCATGATCAGGGAGTATATGGCAAAATCAGTATTGGCATTGTATAAGGTGTCTGTTAAAAGAACAAAGGAGTTTGTAATTAGGAGGATTATAGGGATTCATAGATTTACTAAGATCATTTTGTACTTTGAGCTACAACCAAAGGTTTTCTTTCTAGTTCTTCCATGTCGGTATGCTCTTCAAAACCATATTTTGTATTACTTTATATATATATAGTGGCTTGCCACTTTCACGAAAAAAAAAAAACCAAGTACCTATTTAACCATTTTATTTTGTAAGGTTTCCTTTATACACCTTTTTACTTACAAGTCAAATACAATACAATCTATGTAGAATCTTGAAGTGTGCCAGAATATAAATGATAGAAATTTTAAGAAAATCATATTTATAAAATTTTGTAACTTTTTAACAACTTGGACTAGGTTGTATAATTGGCTAACCAATAGGTCCATGTTGATGGGAAAGTCAATGGCTTGTTCTTAGGCTATATTTGACCAAAATTTGGTATGTAGGTCTTTGATAGCCTATACATCAAGTCTCTAGTGAACACTTTTCAATTTGTAAGTGTATCTATTCATGTGTGTGTTTTTGGTCAATTTGTAGTGTATTTTTCTCTATGATTCATTTATTTTGTTATTTTACTCCACTTTTTTTTATTTTCCCTAACATGTGTCAAATACACATATATGACCAAGAGGATTTTTACACTTGATTGCCTAAAGTTTCTAGAACATTCCACAATATAGGACTAAGCTGATAGACATGACCAATCTATTGACTTAGCTACAACCCTTAATACAAAGGTCTTGAAGTTAGAATTTAATAAATTTTGGTTTGCTAGCTCTTAAAGATATGTCTTGATTCTAGAACTACTAA
>VDFB02155649.1:0-43241 GCA_007258455.2 Sequoia sempervirens
TCCTCCATTGGATATCCTTGTTGCATGTTCATGTGCATGGAGGTTGTGCCTTGTGTATCTGATTCCAATTCATGATCTAGTTCGAGAGGACTATCTTTTATGTATATGTATTGGGTTGTATATCAGTTGTATCTCTTATTGTAATCAAATGTATTCTTCCCATGTGTACTTGGGGAAACATTGTTGTAAATGTTGTAATGTTGTAACCAATATTGTTGTACTCTCTCATAATGGATATTGTTAAGTGGTATGTTTTGCATATGTTCGTTATTCAGAAATGATATTTATTGTTGTTTATCAGATGTCTTGATATGGAAGTAAATAATGTTGGATCATTTAATGTGGTGATTTAAAATGTACTTTGATTGTTAGATGTATCATGATATCTTTATAGTTAATGAGATGATTCTAGTTCTTAATTAATAGATATGTTAGTAGCGTAGTCATGGAACCTTAGCAAAAATAGGTTTAGATTACATGTTGTGTTCATCATGCATTCTATCATTATTTCCTTCTTTTTTTTAAATCATGTTATTATGTCATGGTTGTGTTGTCCTCTACTGTTCCTTGGTAGGGCATTACACCTGGTATTAGATCCTAGGTTCATACACTAGGTACTTTGAATACACATGAGCCCATTATGCATGATGGTAGTGTAACTTTAATAGTTAACCTTGAAGCTTTTGTTTCAAGTCTTCTTGGTTGTGCATTCCCTAGACCTCACCTTATGTTTATTTCTACTTGTACTCTTTCTCTTTTCTCCCTACAAATTATATCTATGTGAATTATGCATATTCATATTTTGTGCCTAAGCTTTTTGGATGCAAGTGATGGTTATGCGATGCTATGTGATAATTGTTTCTCTTGTAGTTTTTTTGGGTACCTACTGAATGTTGAGGATGGTGATTGAGTGCACGAGCTTTGGTGTGTAAGGAAAATATTGTATTGCATTAAAATATAGTAAATGAATGTAAGAAATAGGAAACCATGATTGTTTGATTGCTTTCCAAATTTTATTGTAAGAGAAATATATTTATAACCCAATGGACGGATGTGTCTGGTGTGCAATCTTTAGTGTGCTTAGGACAATGTGGTCTTAGGTGTCGTGTTTTGGTTACTCCCTTTGTTGTGGCTAACATTAGTCACCTCATTTTATGGTTATGGTTGGATTGGATTTTTGTAATGTTGAGGGCTAGCATGATTTCTTTTGATTTTCTTATGCTAGGACTAGCCACCAAACTCATTTCTTTTCATTTATTTGGTGACATTTGTCATATTTTATTCATTGTGGGTTGTTGAATTTCCAAAATGTTTTGTGATTTAATGTTAAAATTGATAATTTATCCTCTTGGGTATTCTTTTTCAACCTCTCATGGTGATCATTCAGAATTTTTGGGTATTGTTGTCCCTTGTTTTAATTGCTAAGTTTTTTTTTCATCTGGTCCAATTTGAACCTTTGATAGTGTGTTAAGGGAGAATATCTTAGAGATTGGAGCTAGTCATGTTTGGTAACTAGATCATATAATGTAGATTTGAATGAATGAAATGTGTTTTCATGATGAGATGCATTTGTAACCTTTTAATCTTATGGGATGCTAGAGAAAAGTGTGTTGGAATAAATAAGTTCACATAATATGTGATAGTTAGATGATAATGAACTATAGATCCTTTTGAAAAATGATCATGTAAGTTTTGTAGAACTAATTAATATGGTTGTTAGTGTGGAGTTAATTGAATATAGTTTGTGTTAGAAGTTATAAGCATGCATTGATATTCTTTTCTTAAATTTCCTAGTTGAGACTTTACTATGCTTTAAGTTTAGTGTGTTATATGAGAATGTTGAATGAAAATATTATCATGTAAGCATGTCTGTTGGAGTGGTAGATTTTGGTAGGTGTTTGAGTGAAGTGCTATGTTTCATTCTAACCTTGTGACTTCCAGGAGTAAGTTGAATCTTAGGGGGAGAGGATGTAGTGCCCCTCCATGATTCACCCTTTTATGATGTTTATGTCAGATGCTTGTGGATTCATTTTATGTCCTGGGTACTCTATGCTTGTGGTTAGAACATTTTATAATTACACTTGTTCAGTGTGTTACTATGTTAGATGATGAATATGGCATGATTATGTATCTACCAAAAATAGAAAGTGTTACCTTATTTTGGAATGGTTTATGATTATTGATGTTACGAGATGTTATTTGATATATTATATGATTCTTTTAAATGCTATTTAGGTGTGGAGGGAAGGATGTCGTATTTCTCACTTGTGAGAACCCTACAATGTTTTGATTTCCTTTTACTAGGTATGTGATGATTAAATATATGTGCAAAGATTTTTGTGTGTTGCAGGTTGCAGTTACTAGGCATCGACTCCATCTAAATTGGCAGGTCTGATTGTGCCTTAAACCCAATGGATAAGTTGATCGGAGATAACAATTGGTCCCCTACCCTAGCTATCATCCTCAAAGAGGATGATTATTCGGTCTTGCTTTTCAACCCAGATTAGTGGTTTGGTATTGTTTGGCATTTGGTTGTTTAATTTAAAATTGTATGATAAATGTTGTTTTGGGTTATTTTATGCATTAAAATAAGTTATTAAATTAAAATATGCTATGATAAATAAATAAAAATATATTTATTCATATTAATTATAGCTTATAATAAATTAGGTGTGTAGTGCAATATTAAAATAAAATAGAATAGAATTATAATGGAACAATATAATAAATAAATAGTAAAATAATATAAAAAGATAGAAAAAAATTTCATGCAAGTTCATGCAAGGTTATAATGTAATTGTATGATAGTATTTTAATTAAGTAAAAAAATATTAATAGTTTTGTTTGTGGTCAGTTGGTCTTGCTTTTCAACTCGGGTTAGTGGTATGGTATTTTTTGACATTTGGTTGTTTAATTTAAAATTATATGATAAATGTTGTTTTGGGTTATTTTATGCATTAAAATAAGTTATTAAATTAAAAGGTGCTATGATAAATAAATATAAATATATTTATTCATAATTATAGCTTATAATAAATTAGGTGTGTCTAGTGTTGTATTAAAATAAAATAAATTAGAATTATAATGGAATGTTATAATAAATAAATAGTAAAATAATATAAAAAGATAGAAAGATTTCTCATGCAAGTTCATGCACAACTTTGAACAAGTTGTCAAAAAAGAACTAAATGTCTTTTTAGGGATTTTGTGAGATTTTATTAGATTTTTGGTTTCGAAAAGGCGATCATCTTTTCTTCTAGAAAATAATATTTCCTTTGGAGAGATTTTTAGGATTCATCCTTTTTTTCTTGGAAGGGAAGTAATTTGTCTGGAAGAAAATTTCATGTGTTGGGAATTTTGTGGGGAAATGTGGGATTCTTGGAGGAAGTTGATTTGGGTTTTGGGGAGAAATTTTTTGTAAAATAGTTGCATTCCATTTTTGACTCTTGAAAAGGTGGAACGTAGAAGGATAGGCAAAGGAAAGCATGGCATCAAATCAATTTGGGGGAAATAAATTTTACAGATGTTCTATTCTTTTATGAAAAATGCTACCATTTCGATTGTTTAACAGATCCCATAATAGTGGTTTACAATTTTTGGCCAAACCGACACCTAAATTATTATTTTTAACCTAATTCTACATTCGGCACCCATAGCAGCTAAACCAGAGGAATTTGAAGATGATGGAAACTAGAGTCTCGTCACATTTTGTCTATAGATTCTAATTTTATTTTTTTCAAATTTTTTAGAATTAGATTACACTTCGTTTTCCATCTCCCACAAAATTGGTTTTTTTCAGAAAACAACATTTTTAAAAAGTGACGCACAATTTATAACACAAATTTTTTCCATGAAGGATAAAATTATAATTTTTTCAAATTTATATTTGTAACTATGATAGCTAGTGCTTCCAATTGGTTTCATAATGTTTTATTGAATATTTTTTCCTTAATCAAGTCTCAAAGTCAAACCAATTACAATTTAGACATAGGTGGACTGTATCACACATAAATTTTTTTGTATGTATTGAAATTCATTTTTATTTTATATTTTTTGGATCAAGGACTTCAATATCTTGTGCACTCATATTTTTCTAAATTTTTGATAATCTTCTCATTTTTCCACATGTGAAGAACAAAGAAATTCATTTTCATGAAACCCTACCTATGTTTAATAAAACTTAAAAAACAAATACATAACAAAAACCAAAACATATTAAAATTATATTCATTGGATAGGTTGTTCTGAGGAATACCATAATCATTTGAAATAAATTTTAAATGAATTCATTTGATCCCACAAAAGCTAAATCAAAAGTGATTTTTATCAGCATTTTGATAGGTGTAAAGGAGATGCATTTATAGGTATGGTTTAAAACTAGAGAGGTTCTATCCAAGGGGGTTTGATCTAAGGTGATTTCATCAAACCCTATTCAATGGGAATCCTTAAAATGGAAATTTTTAAGGCTTAAATCATTATATTTTCTAAAAAATATGTGATTTCAACTAAATTGCCTCTCTGTGAATTGTAAAACCACTATTATGACAGCACCTCTAATTTATCGGCTTTGTCTTTATAATCTTAGTACAAAAATATATTTTATGCATATTTTGTATTCATCGCATTCTTGAGAAATCATTTACATATGTTGATTATTATTCTCCATAATTTTTTTCTTAAACCTTTGTACCAAGCTTCATAAATTCAAAAATTTTGAGTGCTTCCTTGTAAAATATATTTTGT
The DNA here is from genome assembly GCA_007258455.2 of Sequoia sempervirens. Lineage (NCBI taxonomy): Eukaryota > Viridiplantae > Streptophyta > Pinopsida > Cupressales > Cupressaceae > Sequoia > Sequoia sempervirens. Next base: position 4,744 of record VDFB02155649.1, read on the forward strand.
CCATATTCTACAATTTAGTTTCGCATTATTGTGTCAAATTATTGTTCTCCATCCGATTGCATGTTGTGAATTTCTTAAGCCTTTGCACTGAATCTAATTGCATGCCTCTCCATCATTGCTTGATGATGCAGACCCAAGAAGCTCAAACTCAATAAAAGTGACAACCTGACTTCAAGAGACATCTAACAAGATTAAAATTCCCTATTAGATAAATTTAAATAGTCCTCAAAGTTTGATAGTAATTTGAAGCATAATTTCTTACTTTCACCCTTGTAACCTAGTAATAGTGCAAACCTAGTTTTAGGGCTTTTTCACCAATATTTTCCAAAACAATTGAGAAAATCGTAGATTATTAAGATACCCTTTTGCAAGTTATACAACATATAGGAAAACCAATATCAACTCTTTTGGACCAGATCAGAGATCCAATACACCTACCATGGAAAAGGCTAGTGGATTAGCCCACTTTTACAAAGAGAGTACCCTCTAAACTCCACCAAACCCTTTGAAACCTTGGGGAAGAAATTAAAATTCTCAAACCATAATCAACTCCTAGGGTTGACCCCTCCAACATAGCCAACTCTAAAACCCTTGTTTTCTAGCCAAATCAAGAGGGTTTATTAAAAGTCCCACTTGCACAACTTCACAAATCATGCAACCTATTCAAAAATCCATAATTATTTGCACAAAATCTTTAAAATTCATTATATAGGTTATTCCCTTCACAAAACTCATAAACCACCCTTTAGTTACTCACTTTCATAAGGAAAATCACTCAAATTCAACCTAGGGCAACACCCAAAACCCACATACACACTATTTCAAACCTCCACAACATTTGAAAACCTATATTACATCAAATGGGGTCATTCCAATGAGTTACAATGGATATAGTAGGTGGAATTCCCTAAAAAATCATTTTTATACTCTCAAACCACCAACTTGCACCAAAACAAAGCAGTTTCAAAAAAATAGAGATATCTCATGCCTAAATTAATGATTTTCAATAAAACCTGAAGCATTTGAAAGTAGACTCAATATCCTACCATTCCATGCCAACCTTCAACCAAAAATTGAAGTTGTATGGACTATTCCAACCAAACAAAATTTAGAAAATGCAAGGAAACCATGTAAACTCAATACAAAACTAAAATATTTTATTCAAAATCTTCAAATATGTGTTTGCAATGATGGAATCAACTACATATAGCTTCAATAACCTCCTCTAATTCCTATAACCACCTAACCACCTTGTTTTAAAAGGCTATTAACCCTCTACATTGCCAATTATGCATTATTCACTATTGACAACTCAATATCTACAACTTAGACTCCCAAAGTTCCTTCTAAATACTCAAAACTACATTAAATGGCTCATGTGAACCTTATTACAACATGAAGGGTCTCATGGACCTCATTTAACACAAAATGACTCATTCTACCACTAACTCCTAGACCAATCCTCATAAGTGCATTTTGCAATTACATGTTTTAGGTGCTCCTGCACCATATTCGTTGAGTACAAAAGATTTATGCCCCATAAATCACTCCATAGGTCTACTCCAATCTTCTTCACAATCCTTCAAACCTACTCCAGTTCACTTGCATGGAAATATTTCTCCAATGTAGTTTGTGCCCTTCATACTTTACTTTTCCATGCTTGATCCTTCTCAAATGGATCCTCTTGTTGCTTTTTGTCTTCATTGACACCTACAAACAAAAATTCAGTACATAAAACTAAAAATCCATACATTAGTATCCCGTTTTCATGATTTTCCATGAGCCTTTTCCAACTACGCATGTATCTTTTCCCTTCATCTCCATTCTCTGCAATATAACCTGCATTTTTTCATTCCACTTTCACTTTAACCCTTGGTTTGATCTCTGTCAGAAGAATGAACAAATCAGGGAGGTAACCAATGATTCCCTTCACTCTTAGCCTCTTATCCTTCCACTTCACATCCATTCTTAGATTCACTATGCTTGGATTCCCAATCTCAACAGTACACAACTACCCCATTGCTAAACTCAACAACCAAGGAAAACTCATTGTCCCAATCTTAGACTTTCCTCTCTTCTCCCTCTCATTTGGAGACCACACACACTATCTTCTCTTAGCCATTCCCTGGCCCAACAATGTCAACTTCTCAATCTTAGTCTTTATCTTTATTGAAACCCTCTATAAAACCTTTACCATCTTTCCTTCACCTCTCATGGTGACTACAAATTCAAAACTTTGCTCAACTTCTATACACTTTTCCTCAGACTCTCCAAACTCTTCCACAATTTCTTTCACTATAATTTCCTATCATTATTCATGGCTTACTGCCTTTTCCTTAACTTTCATAGCCTCTTCATCACTTACTCTCAGGTGTTGTATCAAACCCTTAGCTTCTACCAACATTTCCTTCATGGCCTGCACTGTATTCTCAAACTCATTACCTTCTTGATTGTCTACCTCAAACCACTAAGATTCTATTTGAAGGACCTTGGTCCTATCAACTTCAGGAACACAATCCATTTGTCTTTTATCTCCTCTGATTACTATGCTCTCATACTGATTTTCCTCAACCACCTTTCTCTTCATCACTTGCATCAGACTTGATGTCTCAATTGCCTCTATACCTTTTGCCTCATAACTCACTGTATTTGCAATATTTGCCTTCCTATCACTTGCATCTTCCCTTAAGGGACACATCACTACCCCAATGATAATATTCTCATCATCTTCAAGCCTTTCATAGCTTTTTATAACCCTCTCATCATTTTTCTCTTTACACACTTCCTCCTTCATTTTCCCAGTTTTCAAGACCTCTTTGTCCTTAGGTCTTCCATCCTCACCTTCAAACGTTTGTTGCACCTTGTGCTTGTGCTTTGTGCTTTTGTGGATCCATTATGCCAAAATTTATTTTGTTCAACTAACTCACCTTCATTCTTGATGATCTCATCTTCTCTTTTTAGGATCTTTGTCCCAGGTACCTTCTTCTCATAATACTTTGTCTCAGCTTCATGTACCACTATACTTTTCATGGGTGTCTGCCCTAGAACACCATTAGCCTTTAATAAACAAAATTATACATGTCCTTTACCTTTGACACAACCTTCAATATTACCTTGCTCTCTCAAGGGAATTTCACTCTTGACCCTTTCTTTCTCATCATCCTTTACACACTTCAACTTTGAATCTTCCTCTACTCTTGCTATCTTAGTAATCTTTACACATGTGGTGGCTGTAAATTTTTATTTTTCTTCATCACATTCTCCATCATTATCTCGTGCCTTCAAGGTCTTTTCACCTCTGACATTCAATTTCTTTGTTTCTCTGGTGTCGTCAAGCTACTCTATTTTCCTCAATGCTTCTTCATAGTGTTTTACTCTCTCCATAGCATCAATGTTATGCTTCTCTATTTCTTCATTGTCCCCTTGTTCCTTTTGTTCTAGAAACCCTCTTTTTCCACACATTCCTATCATCTTTTGTGCCCCATCATCCTACAAACATCTCAAGGTATACCTTTTCCCATCTTTTTCAATTTCATACACATTAAGTATTTCATCATGTATAGCAAACCTATCATATTGCCAAGCTCTACCTAATATCATATGACAATCTCTTATAGGAATAATTTCACATAGTAAGACATCTTTGTAAGGACCAATATGAAAAACTACAAATTATTTCTCTCTAACCAGAACATGTTGACTATCATTTACCCAATATTCCTTGTAAGGTGATTCATGGATTATCCTTGTCAAATGTAACTTTTTAACAATTTCTTTTGAAACAACATCAATGAACCTGAATCAATGATTAGTTTACATACCTTGCCTTTGAATTTTCACCTGTTCTTGAAAATAGAATTCCTCATTTTTTCCTCTTTCTCATCCAACCTTCTAATTGCCATAATGCTTCTCTTTCAATCTTCAAGAGATCTACTTCCTCGCTCTGATACCACTTTGATGCAGACCCAAGAGGCTCAAACTCAATCAAAGTGACAAAATTCCTTCAAGAGGAATCTAACAAGATTAAAATTCCCTATTATAGAAATTCAAATAGTTCTCAAAGTTTGACAATAATCCGAAGCATAATTTATTTATTTTACCCTTTAACCTAGTAATAGTGCAAACCTAGTTTTAGGGATTTTTCACCAATATTTTCCAAAATACCTAAAAAAATTAGAGATGATTAAGATACCCTTTTGTAAGTTATACAACATATAGGAAAACCAATATCAACTCTTTTGGACCAGATCATATATCCGATACACCTACCATGGAAAAGGCTAGTGGATTGGCCCACTTTTACAAAGAGAGTACCCTCTAAACTCCACCAAACTCTCTAAAACCTTGGGAAATCAATTAAAATGTCCAAAAACCACTAAATCCACAATAAACTCTCAAGGTTCACCCTTCCAACATAGTCAACTCCAAAACCCTTGTTTTCTAGCCAAATCAAGAGGGTTTATTAAAATTCCCACTTTCACAACTTCCCAAATCATGCCACTTGTTCAACAATTCATAATTATTCACGTAAAAGCTTTAAAATTCATTACATAGGTTATTCCCTTCACAAAACTCATAAACCACCATTTATTTACTTTCATAAGGAAAATCACTCAAATTCAACCTAGGGCAACACCCAAAACCCACATGCACACTCTTTCAAACCTCCACAAGATTTGAAAACCTATATTACATTAAATGGGGTCATTTCATCAAGTTACAATGGCTAGAGTAGGTGGAATTCCCTAAAAACTCATTTTTTATACTCTCAAACCACCAACTTGCAACAAAACAAAGTAGTTTCAAAAAAAAAAAGATATCTCATGCCTAACTTAATGATTTTCAATCAAACCTGAAGAATTTAAAAGAAGAATCAATTCCCTACCATGCTAGGCCAACCTTCAACCAAAATCTAAAGTTGTATGAACTATTCTAGCTAAACAAAATTCAAAAAATGGAAGGAAACTGTGTAAACTCAATACAAAACTAAAATAATTTATTTAGAATTTTCAAATCTATGTTTACAACAATGGAATCAAATACATATAGCTTCAATAACCTCCTCCAATTCTTATAACCACCTAACCACCTAGTTTTAAAAGGCTATTAACCCTCTACATTGCTAATTATGCATTATTCACTAATGACAACTCCATATCTGCAACTTAGACTCCCAAAGTTCCTTCTAAAGACTCAAAACTACATTAAATGGCTCATGTTAACCTTATTACAACATGAAGGGTCTCATGAACCTCATTTAACACAAAATGACTCATTCTACCAATAACTCCTAGACCAAACCTCATATAGTGCATTTTGCAATTACATGTTTTAGGTGCTCCTACACCACTTGACCTCGATATCTTGTTCTTAACTTGTAGCTTATCACATTGTATATATCGACTTACCCAGCCATGGGTATTTTTAAGAGTATCTTAACCCTTCTAACATATTTCCTAGCACACCTTCCTTTTATGTCTACTTAAAATAAATGAAATTTGCTTATGCCTGGCCAATTGCCTCCTTATCCTTGTGAGTTCACTGTTGAAGCAATTCAAGGACTAAGGTTGTGTTGTAAGTGATGTTTCATGTTGCAATTGTTGGAAGATGATCAACACTCCCCTCGAGATTCATGACATGGACTAACCACCTCCCATGGATCCGTTAACTCTGGCAGTTGTATCAGGCATTAACAGGTTGATCATTCAATGGAATGACAACTATGAGCCAACAATTGGTATCAAAGCCAAAGGTGTCATGTTCAAATCCCCTTGGGTAACACTAAGGGGGAGTTTGTTGGAAGATGATCAGAACTCCCCTTGGGATTCATGACATGTATTGACCACCTCTCATGGATTTGTTAATTCTAGTAGTTGTATTGAAGGCATTAATAGGTAAATATTTTGGTGCAATGGCAACTGTGGGCCAACAACAATTTTAATTCCTATATGTTATATTCAATATTGAATACTTCTAGTTGCATTGATGGTTATGTTTTATCATAGGAATTTGATACTATGTATATCATATGCTATATGCTAGGCTATTTGGTATTGTTTGTGTTGATTTCATATCAGTAGTTAAACTTTATGAGTTGTATTCAAGGCTTTCTATTTGTTTTTTTCTGATGAACATCCATTATGTTGGAATCATATTACCTATTGCCCTGGGAAATTTATCTCCCATTATCTTGCAAGCTTATAAGCCTTTTGAAGGCTGCACTAGAGCAACCCTCTCCTCAAGCAGTGCCCATAAATCAGCCACATGCTCTCCTCTATACCTCCATTGTCGTTGCTTTCGCAGCTAGCTACTGGTTGATAATGGTTGTGTGGTTCTCCCCATCGGTAACATGTATACTTTTTATTTTATTTTAATGTTTTTATCCTTGGTTATCATTTGAAACAAGAGCTATCTCAACCTTTAGCTCCCCCCAGTGCACCTTTCACTACCTTCAACATGCCTATGCATTATGATTTGATAAAATCTATTTTGTAGATTGTACTCTATGCTTGTATGGATTTTTCATTTGATAGTTATAGTTGCATTCCATGCTGCAAGTGTGAATTCTTCTATGCATTACGTCAGGTATTCAATGTTTATGATTGGTATCTAATAAAAATACATTATGACTGTTATTCAATAAAAACATATTAAGCTAGTAATCATTGCATATATGTAATATGCTGGAATTCAATTATGATGGTTATGCCTACAATTTGATTTTGTTTAATTTTTTTTATTTTGATGAGTATATTGATGCTTGGGATTCAATTTAACATATGTGTGTGTGTGTGTGTGTGTGTTGGCACACTATAGTTTGATTCATTATTTTGAAAACAACATTCTAGTTATAATATAAATATATTTATATATTCTTGTCAAGTTATAGTTGAAATATTGTATTAGAATCTACATTCTGTGAATAATATATATACTTATTTATATAATGTGGTTTTAGTAAAGAATACATACATACATACATACATGCATACATACATACACATATATATATATATACACACATACATACATACATACATACATACACACACACACACATATATATATATATATATGTATGTATATATATATATATATACACATATTCAACTATAACTTGACAAGCATAACTTGACAAGATATATATATACATATTATTCAACTATAACTTGACAAGCATGACAAGCATATATATATATATATGCTTGTCAAGTTATAGTTGAAATATTGTATTAGAATTTGCATTCTGTGAATAATATGTATACTTATATATAATGTGGTTTTAGTAAAATAATATCCCTATTTATGTAATTCATTGAATATGTCAGAAAGTGGATTGATTTATTTATAGTTAGATAATTGAAAGACTTGTTGAATTAAACATATTAAATTATCTTTGTTTGTTGATTATTTTATAATTGTTTAATTGTAGATTTGTAAAATCACTATGTACTTAATTATTTAGAATAATTGTTATTATAGTTAATTATTAATTTTTGTGGCTAAGCTAATGAGTAGTATGGCATGTGGAAGTAATGTATTTCATAGTTGTAATGTGTTCTTGTTTTGAATGTGTTTGATTATTGGAATTGGAGTGATTTTGGGTAATTGTTAAAAGGTGGGAGTCTTTTTTGCGAAGTGGTTATAGTTGACTTCCGAAAGAATAGGAGGGAATGTTTTTGTATGTATGGTTTAATTATTGTTTCATTTTGGGAGTGGTTTGGTTATGTTGGAGTTGTGTGCAAGAGGGTCAATTCCTTACACTGAATATAGATTCTTGTGATTGTGATATGTGTGCAAGAGGTCAATGCCTTGCACTATGTATGGATTTCATGTGATTATGTTAAGTATGAAAGATGATTATGCTTTGCTTGATGTGTAGGGTTTACTAGTTACAAGTAGGGGGAGTGGCTCTCAATGGGGGAAGATCCCAAAGTGGTGATCAGACAACCCATTGGGAGTTTATTAATCTAGTGATAACCTAAAATGAATTATGGGGATGGGTATATTTCATAATAAACAAGATAATTGATTCCTCACATGTGCCTCAGAGTGTTTATTTAGGATAAGGATGGGTTGAGAAGGCCAGTTGGGTATGTCAGGATTATCATGGAAAAACTGTGCCCCTTAAGTGGCAAAAAATTCAAAAAAATCAGAGTTAGTTAACTTGACGTAAAAATTTGAATAAGTTATCTATATTATTTTAAAAATATGAAATAATAGAATCTGTAGCAAATTGAATTTAGTTTATAAACTAATAGGTTTGTTTTAAAAAACTAAAAAATCTATTTGGTGAAAATTTGAAATTTCAATGCTGGTACTTAAATTTCAAGGAAAAATAAGAAGTAGGTGTTTGTCCGACCACCCAACCACAATAAAATGATAATATATTTTCTAATATTTTAGATATAAGTAGAAGACTCATTCCCGATGTGATGCATATTTTTTTGTAATTTTTTTCCAAGTAAATAATTAATTATGAATTTTTATCACAACTTTTAAAAAATATAAAACTGTATGTCCGATCATTAACTTGATCAAAACTTCATGAAATTCAAATTTTCTTTTTTAATCCTATAGTATGTGAAGCATAGAATGTGAAACATGTTTTGGATTCAAAAAATGTGATACCGTTTGAAAGCTATAGATGTGTTTCAATCCCTATCAATCAGGACTTTAGTCATAATTTGAATAGAAAATGAATAATAATTACTTATTAAATTCAAAATAAAGCATAATTTATATTGGTGGAAATTTAGAATCTCCTTTAAAAACCCTTTTCGCTTCATCAATTTGGGTAAAAAAATAGTCAGCCACATACCCATCATGATCCCGCACATGCTAGGTTAAGATCAACTTCCTTTTCCTCACAAAATGAATGTTGTTTCCACATGTGTCACCCTATGGGCTTGGTACCCAGTGAGAGGTTTATTAGGAAAACCATAGATGGGGGTTGACATCTAGTTAGAGACTGTCAAGGAAACCCAAGCTAGGACTATGTGATGATACTCTTCTCTATTGCAGTGTAGCATTCCCTAGTTGTATATTCTCCTTCTATTATGTGTGTTCCCCTAGAAGTGAAGTTAGTATTGTAAGTGATATTACAGTGTTTTTTAGTAGTGTTATGTTTGCGTCATGTATTTCCCTTGATTGTGATATCCTATTGTCTTCTTGATTGTCTATTTGTAGTGGGACCTTGTGTTATATCCTAGCACGGGGGGTGGACCTCGAGGTTCCACATGGTCGAGAGGTCAATGCTTTTTCCTCCATTGGGTATCCTTGTTGCATGTACGTGTCCATGGATTTCGTACCTTGTGTAGCGGATTCGAGTTCATGATCCAATTCAAGAGGACTATCTTTTATGTATATGTATTGGGTTGTATATCAATTCTATTTCTTATTGTAATTAGATGTATTCTTCCCACATGTACTCAAGGAAGCATTGTTGTAAATGTTGTAATGTTGTAACCACTATGGATGTACTTTCTCGTAATGGATATTGTTAAATGGTATGTTTTGCATATGTTAGTTATTCAAAAATGATTATTATTTTTTATCAAATGTCTTGATATGGAAGTAAATAATGTTGGATCATTTAATGTGGTGATTTAAAATGTACTTTGATTATTAGATGCATCATGATATCTTTATAGTTAATTATATGATTCTAGTTCTTGATTAATAGATATGTTAGTAGCATAGTCATGGAACCTTATAGGACATAGGTTTAGATTACATGTTGTGTTCATCATGCATTATATTTTTATTTCATTTAATTTTTTTTTATCTCATTATTATCTCATGGTTGTGTTGTCCTCTAGGGTTCCTTGGTGGGGCATTACAAGACACCCAAGGTATATGAAAACTTTTCATGAGTTAAAGTCATAAAAAATTTGTAAATTTCATGCTCATCGTGAATCCATCTCTTTGCCTTATCTTCCTAAATATTCGTTATCACCTTTCGTTGTAATTTTATGTCTCTTCTATCTTTCATTCTTCCTTTCTTTCTTTGTTTATTCACATAGTTCATCTCCCACCAATTTACACTATAAAATTCTCAAAAATCAATAAAATTAGTTTCCTCTTCTCTAGTAAAATAGTTAAATTCATGGATTACCTATTTCTCTATTATTTTTGCAACAATTTGTTCATCATCAACCTTAGTTCAGTCTTTGTGTTCCTCTTTCCCCATGTCTCCTAAAAGATATTTTTTAGCTGCAAATTATTTATCCTTTGTATTCACTTCAATATTAGCAAGATAATAAAAATATTCATCCCTATCACCCTACAAAAAACTATCGGTCACACTAATCTCCTTATCAAATAAGAGGTCATCAATCGATACAAAGGGAAGGTCACCAAATAACTCAACACTCACTTTCTCATCTCCTTCCTTACTTTCAACTATAGTACCTTCATCTACCAATGCATTCATTTTTGCAATATCCTCTTCTACACCAATATTATCATATGATCAAATAATTCATTTTCAACAATATTTTCACAAAAATATAATTTCACCTATTCTTTCTCCACTAAAACTTTCACTAGATACCTATCTTAAATGTAATCAATACTATTGAAACTTGCATTAGTAAATCATAATCATCATCCTTATCCTCTTCCAATAACTATTTAACTCCACTAATCAAATAGTTTCTAGTTCTATTACATACCTTTCCTTCATTACTCAAGGGCTTCAACTTGTGCTTTATTTCATCCTTCATCAAGGAGTATATATTAGCATACCCATCATGCATTCCACACCTTTCAAAGTTTCAAGATCTTCCCAATAACAAGTGGCAAGCATCAATGGACATTATTGATAGGTTGTTGTGAGGTCCTATTGCTTTAGTTGAAAATGCATCAAATATATTGACCGGGTAGTGTTTGAAGGTTGTATGCAATAGGAAACATCTCGAATAACTCTCCTAGATTTTCTAAATGTTGAAACAACTTTAAACATAAATTAAACTAAAAGTCCATTAAAATAGAAAGCGTAAAGTTGTTTTAAGCTAGAAAGCAAATGAAATCATTAAGCTAGAAAGCATAAAATGATTAAACTAGAAAGAACTTAAATTATCTAACATGCTTGCAATAAAATTATAAAGTTTAAATGACAACAACCATCAACTGACATCTAACTATTAATAGAAAACAAACTTAACAACCTATAATTGATAACTAGAGTGGGTGTTCCAGAGTTTCAAATAAATAGAACTAAAAAAATTACAAACTTGAACTACAACTTGCAGGAATAACTAATAGAGCTCAACACATACAAATAACATTTATTCACATTTATCATATACAAATAAAAGTAAAAAAATTGAAAAAAAAGATACTTATCTATCCTACGAGATTCCCTCAAGTGGTCAGCTCTCAGGTATTTTAACACTTAACTTAGATCACATGAACTTTTGTATCTTCAAAATGAGTTCATCTATAACAATTATATTGCACAAAACTAGTAACTTGGGATAAGATTGGAAAAGCTTATTTTATTCATATCAGTAAAAGTGTAACATAGATACATGATTCAAAGCATATTATAATAGCATAATGGTATCATTATTTCATTGTTTATGGTGGTTACATATATATACTAAACTACTAACAAAATCCTAGATTTTAGATGGTGGAAGATCACCATTGAAAAGGTCTTCTAACAAAATTTAACTAACTAATAGAATTAGGTTCATAACATAAAACATATTAAAGGCTCTAAGAGGAGCCATAAAGTTTTTAAATAGAAATTAAACATAAAGCATTAACATACTTATTCCACTATGCACTCTAGAATTTTCGAAGCATAGACATTTGAAACTTTATCTTGAATAGGTTGAAGTCCACTTTATAGTCCACGTGGTTGTGCATAATGACATGTACAATCTCTAAAAGCTACACCATTATATCAGCATTAGGTAGCTAATTTCAACTAATTTAGGAAATAAAGATTATACATCTTTTTACAAAAGGTAAGCAATTATTAATCCTAAAAATAAATAATTGGCAAGGTAAATGTGATTAGGAGAAATAAGGAAGGGTATTTGGCTTATTATATTCATGAGGTTATTTATACCTCAAAACTTCATCATGATAATCACCAAACTTAAATTTTACCAAACATTGTTCATTTATAAAAAAATTCACTGTCATCTTGCAACCAAGCAATCATGTATTGATGTGAGCACTTTCTCCTTTCCAATCGAGACTTATTCAACGTTCCTTTCAAAACAATATTGTTAGTACTACAACCATCAATCACTTTACATACTTTACCTTCACACTTATATCTTTTTTTGAACAATGTTTTCATTTGATCTGGTTCCTTGGACCCTTTGTTCATTAGGGCTCTTCTTGTAACAAGTACTTCTCCACTTTTTGCATCTTTTGAGTGTGATGATTCTACATCTTATTCATTTATATTTTCTACCCTTGCATTATTTAATTAGTCCTATTTTTTTCTTGTTGATTATGAGGGAAATCATATGCTCTATGTCCATCTTCTCCACATCAAAAATAGTTTCCATGAAAATATCATCTTTTGAATCCTCTACTCGATCTTCTTCTACCTCTAAAATTATGATCACGAGATTTTTTTGAACTCCAACCTCTTTCATCTTTGTTTTCCTTAGTATCTTCAATATTATTTTTATCATCATTTTTTGCACATAATCTCTACCCTTCCCATTTTATTTATTTTCAAATTTTCTATTCAACCTTTCCTCAAATTTCAAAGCAAATTGATAAGCTTCTTCTAAATTAAAAATTCTTACCAAAACTAGTTCTTAAATGCTTGGCTTGAGTTCATTGATGTATCTTGCTACCTTCTCCTTTTTGGCTTCTGAATGTCTCATTCTAATCAAAAGAGTGTGAAACTCCTCAGTGTGTTCCTTAACTGATTTTCCTTGTTCTCTCAATCCATACATCTTTTTTAATAATTCTAAAGTTCATAATCCATTGGAATAAATTGTCCCTTATGTTTCTCAACCATTCTATCCCACTTTGTAATATTTTACTTTCCTCGTCTTCCTTTGTCAAGTTGAACTTATCTCCACTATATACTATCATGTCCCATTAGTTTTTTTCTTTTCAAATTTCACTCTATTAAGGTCTTAAATTTCTTCAAACTCAAAGAATTCTTCCATGTCTTTTATCCAATCTATGAGATCCTTTAGATTTAAGATTTTATTAAATTTTGAGACTTCCATCTTTGGTCTTTTTCCAATTTTGAAATGACCTTAAGTAACCTAATTTCTCCAAGATCTATTATATCATTTTCTTCTTCTTTGAATTGTTCCTCATTTTTAGATTCATCTATGTCATCTATTCTTCTAACATCATCTCCTTGATGTAACTCTTCCTGAAATGCTTGAACTTTCCTCTAAAGGTATCTAAAATCATCCATACCATGATGGTTTCTACCTCCACCTCTATCTCCTACCTTGTGGGGCTACTCTTGGAGGCATTTTCTCATAACCTACAACTCATAGGTCCTACTACAAACTACCTCACTATATTTCTCTACATGTAGTCTCTAGAAATCCTACTTATATACCACTAATGCAAAGTTCCAACAAGTCCTTTATTAAAAAATCTTAGGAACTAATTAAAAATAAAACACAACTTGAAGTGTAGGAATTTCAAGAAAACAAGACTTCACAATTTGTATTCAAAATCTCATGCAAATTGTACTTTACAAAGTAATCTAGAATTACAAAGTTACATAGCCTTATGGATTGATAAAAACCACTAAAAATATGATCTATTCTAGATTTAAAACATCAACTATAACATGTAAAATCTATGCCAAAACATTACTACAACACTAGTCTTCCTCATTGCAATATTTCTTGTAAATTGAACTCTTCCAAAATCAACCTTGTATAATTCTCAACTCAACATACAATGACCCTTATGGCTATAGAAAAGCCTCTAGAATTTTCCAACCATGAGTAGAAAACCAATCTCCAAAATACCGTGCCATAACCTTCCAATTGCCACATTCACCAAGAACAGTTACAAAAGACTCCTTAATTCCCAACACCCAAGATTAGAAGAAGAGAATTTTATGTTGAAAATGATAGTTTTAAATGTTTATGCTTTGTCTCCAACCTCCAATTCCAATTCCTAGGAGGGAATTTTCTAGATTGTTCCTTTAAAATACAAAAAATTAAATAATAATTTACATATCAAACTTGCTAGCAAGATGTGACCAAAATATTAATTAAATTTTGGCTTGCATTATTTAATTTATTCAACAACAAAATTAAAAAAGGTAGACAAAAGATAACCATTATGGTTGATGTTGGATAAATTGTCCACCATAGATCCTCCTACATTACCCTCTCTTACTCATCATGGTAGATTATCCCATGATTGGTTAGTATTGTGTTGTCTCCACCTTGCTTATGCAATGGTGAAGTTCCTTTTTTTTTCTAGCATAATATTGTTGCGACACTTGTGTGCACATTGTTGTGCAAGTGCGACATGCCATTAACTTGCATTATTGGTGTTGTTATTTTTATTTGGAAAAGATATTATTATATTATGTTTTGTTTTGATCTTTTCAGCTTAGGGCATGACATAATGAGATGATAGAAATAAAACACCCTATATAAAAAATAAACTATGCATATAAGGACAAGAAACTAACAAGAGAAATAGACACAAAAATGTGAGAATATGTAAGAATAGGGGAAATTCAGGAGATAGAGAGGGAAATAGATGTGAAGGTATAGAAAATTTAGAAAAGACACATATAGAGGAGGAATAATAAGATGTGTGTGTACATCTATACATATGTATTTATGGGTATGTCTTGAGGATCATCATGGAAAAAATAGGCCCTTAAGTGGCAAAAATTTAGAAAAGCGAATTAGGTAACTTGACATAAAAATTTCAATAAGTTATCTATATTATTTCAAAAATATGTAAGAATAGAATCTGTAGAAAATTGATTTAGTTTCTAAACTACTAGGTTTGTTTAAAAAAATCTATTTGGTGAAAATTTGAAATTTCAATGTATTGGTACTTAAATTCGGGAAACAATAAGTAGGTGTGTTTGACCACCCTAACCACAATAAAATGATAATATTTTTTTATAATATTTTAGATATAAGTAGAGGACTCATGTCCCTGATGTGATGCATATTTTTTTTTTTTTTCCAAGTAAATAATTAAGTATGAATTTTTTATTACAACTTTTTAAAAAGTATAAAAACTCATATGTCTAACCACCTTAACTTGGTCAAAACTTCATGAAATACATTTTTTATTTTTTTTAATCCTATGGTAATGCAAAGCATAGAATGTGACATACATGTTTTGGATTCAAAAATGTGATCTGCGTTGAAGCTATAGATGTTTTCAATCGGCCTATCAATTAGGACTTTAGTCATAATTTGAATAGAAAATGAATAATAATTACTTATTAAATTCAAAGTAAATCCTCAATTTATATCGATTGGAAGAGAATCTCTCCTTTAAAACCTTTTTTGTTTCATCCAATTTTAGGTAAAAATAGTCGTTAGCCACATACCCATCATATTGCCACTTTTGGCCCATCATGATCCTGCACATACCCTTATATAAATGTAACAAAAATAACATGTGTAAACACTTAAAAATTCACCACTTTTGTTTGGTCAATTTACCCCTAATTTAACCAATTTCATATTTGCTATATTAATTAAATAATACCTTATTATTTAATTAATATTCATTATCACCCTTCCTCCTAACCTATTTCTTCTATCATCTTTAAATCCTAGCCTAAAGTAAATAATTACCTTTAATTATTTACTCCCATCATTTATCTCTTTCCTCCAAAAATTAAATAAATAATCTATTTATTTAATTCCCCTCATGTCACATCCTCAATAATCCACTCCTAATCTTAATCCCCCTTGTTTTTATTTATCTTTGATTAAGGATGTGAACATTCATAATCATTGATTAGGGAGGTGGCACATCCTCCATAAAATGCAAGTGGGATTCTAATCTCTTAGCCACCCAACCCTCCTCTAATCATCCATTAATTATCCTAGTCTAACCCATGGTCAACCTTCAATGAAATTTTAATTCCATTATAATCTACCCACATCCCCAAATGGAATTTTAAATTCCATTTTACCCAGTTTTCCCAAAGGTACATGGAGGAATTTTTTAATTCCTCTCCCATCCCAAGGAATATTAAATTCATTTTATCACATCCATGCATTAAAAAAATTTTTAATTCCTTTGGTCAATCTTTGATCTCAACCACTTGATCTATTGTCCTCTTTTCAATCTCCACCCGTCCATTTCCATCTCTCTCTTGGGGTGAGTGTAGGATCTTGGGGGTCCAAAAAGTGGTGGTGATATGACAAAAAGTGGTTGACAACTTTTTTTTATCCAAATTTGATGAAACGAAAAGGATTTATTGAAAAATTTGTCAGCTTTTCACCAATATAAGATATACCTTATTTGGAATTAAATAGATACTTAGCGATTTTATACATACATTCTGACTAAATTCCTGATTAATAGGATGATTGAAAAAAAACTATAATTCTTAAATGATTTCACTTTTTTTGAATCTAAAAGATGTAACACATTATATTATTTCCATAATATATAAGATAAAAAATATATATATTTCATAGATTTTTGACCAAGTTATGGTGGTCAGAAAAAAAAAAAATTAATATTTAAAAAAAAAAATTAATAAAAAAAACATAACTAATTATTTACTTGCAAAAACAATTACAAAAAAATGTAGCACATCCAGACATGTGTCCTCTACTTATATTGAAAGTTTCAAATAAATATGTTATTTTTTTCTTGTACTTAGGTTGGTCAAACATACACTTGGCTTTTATATTTTCCTAAAAAAATTAGTACTATTGTATTGAAATTTCAAATTTTCATCAAATAGATCTACTTTTTTCCAAAAAGGGAATAGTATCTTTAAAACTAAATTCAATTTTCTACAAATTTTGTTCTTACATATTTTTCAAATTATGTTAATAACTTATTCAATTTTTTATGGCAAGCTAGTTAAGTCTGTTTTTCTTAATTTTCATTGCCACTTAAGGGCCTAGTTTGGACCCCCATGATCCTACACTGACCCCTTAGTCATTTTTGCATGAAAACCACATACTAACACAACCATTCTAGCACTTTCAACTAAATCCATCACAAGCACACACCACCATCTTGCATCCACAGCCAAATCCTTGCATCCTTGCCATTTGATGATCCAAATCAAGCAAAAAAAAGTCATTATGCTATTGAAATTGGACTATGAGCACACAAATCAAGCAAATCAAGGGTGAAAAAAGTTATCAAACTTTACAAGGTATACTTCATTGTTATTTTTTTTATTTTCTTGTTAAGTTTCATCTCTAACCCAATCTTGAGTGTTTTGCTTGTTTTTAGTCCTTTTTTTTATTTTCATGCATTTTAGTAGATTAAAAACACAACATGAAAATGACATGAAAAGCTAATAAAAAAATCTTTAGATTAGGATTTCTTATTTAATATTTAAAAACTAAAGTTTCAACATTTTAATATAAATTTTAGAAATACATTTTTATAATTAGATCTATGCAAATTTGATTTTAAAATTTAAAAATATTAATATTAAATAAAATTAAAAAATTTCTCATATTAAAATAAAAATAAAATTTCAAATAAAATTATATAAATATTTATTATTAAAATTTTAAATTGTAAATCTATAAAATCATACATCATTTTAATCAATACTAAACACTATACTATAAAATAAAATAGTTAATAAAATTATACATAATAGATACAAGTTTTCTACAGTCCATGAATAATAGTCTTAAATATTTTTTATATTTATGTGTATGCTTCTTTGAATATCATATATAAGGGAGAGGGGTTGATGGTGGAGCAGAATCCTATTGTGTGGATAAGAGTTGACAACCTAGGCCCCACTAATAAGAAATAAAAGAACTATTTTTCAACTTTTCTTTATAATATGGGCATATAAGTACATTTTAAAATCAAAATGTGTGTGATCAATGATAGAGTAAATATTTGTCATCATCCCAAAATTATGTGAATGCAAATAGATATATTTATTTGCATAATATATGCACTAATACATTAAAATTGAGTTGGCATACATACATAAACCATTTACATTTCAACCACCATAGATTTGACAATTGACCAACTTGAAAATACATTTGAACATATTTCAAATAAAAATTTTTCATTACTCATCCCTAACTGATAAACTTATAATTCCACCATGTCTAACTATACCAGTTTTTCTATAAATTTACCCTACAAAAAATGAAAATCAACTCTCGGGGTCACTATGCAATACAATTTTGCAAAATAGTGACTCATTATTTCAACCATATTTCAAAATTATATGTGATATTTAATTAATCCTAAAAAAATATTAAAACAAAAAATAATTTCAAATTTCTAAAATCATTTTTCAAATCACACTATAACTAATATTGCCAACCAAAATTTCTAACCTCTCAAATCAAATTTATACATACCGTTCATATCCCAATTCATATAACTTATACCATTAATTCCATGAATGCAACCTCAAAATCACTCTAATAATTCAAAAATATCCACTTGAACTTATCTTTTGAAATTCAAACAAGTCAATTTACCATTATTTATACAAGTCACGTGCATTGCAAGATACCTATTTCACAATTCAAATTTTTGAGTTTTTGTTTAAGACACCTATTGGAGACTAATTGAAGAGAGCTCTTGCAAACTTCTTCAAACACTTGTTGTAACTTCCATGTTATGTATATTTCAAATTTGTTTTAAGATTATGTATACATATAAACTATTCAATGTATGATTATTATTCATATCTATCATGATTTTCTTCAAAAATATTCCATACATACGTATGATTCCACATATCATCCTTACTATACACATTCACAGGGCCAAAAGATAGGTGCATAACACCCTTACTAGTTGATTATATGATAACCTCAAATATTATTATTATTATATATATATATATATATATGTTTGTGTGTGTGTCTTGTTTTTATAGTTCTTATACTTGGCTCAATGCAAATGAAGAATAAAGTGCTAGAAATAACTAGGCAAGCTAAAAATAGAGCTCAAACAATATTTCCTCCACACAAAAGTGGTGCCAAGCTACCGCGTAGTGAAGAGGATGAAGTTATTTTTATTCCACAACCAATCAAGCATGTAGTCTAAGTGAATGCGATTGTTACACCTAAGAAGGTTTTCATGGAATGAGAATGGTCCATGACTAAGATTGAATCTACCATGAAGGATGTTGAAGATAATAGAATTTCATCAAGGGGGGAAACATTGAAGTGGGGTCTTCTAGCAACCACATTGACTAACTGGTTGACTAGTGTTACCTCTAAAAAAAGGAAAGGGCCCCCAAAAGTCTTAAATGATGAGGAAGAGGAAAAGGTTGTTGAATTTTGCAAGGAAATGGCTATTATTAGCCATGGTTTGGAAATTTTCAATCTAAAGTGGGTCATACCACAATAATGGGTTACATGTTTTGGCCAAACTTGACAGTGAAATCAATATTTTGAGCAAAATATTCACTTTCCAACACCTATAGTAGGTAAACTATTAAAAATTTGAAGATGATGCAAACTAGTGATTTGTGAGATTTTGTTTGAATATTTTTAATGTATTTTCTTAAAAAAATGAAATTCAATTGTAAGTTTTGTTGTGACTCCTTTGATAACTAGTTTTTAATAGTAAACAACATTTATAAAAAGTTGTGTACTTTGACTCACATAACTTCTTTTCTAAAAAGGATAAAATTTTGATTATTTGAATTTACATTGGTAACACTGATATCTAGTGATTGCATTTTGTTTCATAATATTTCATTGAATATTTTATTTTGATTAAGTTTTTGAATTACAATTTAGACATAGGTGCACTTCAGCTCACATAACTTTTTGTTATGTATTGAAATTCAATTTTTTTTAGAATGAAGACATTAATACCTAGTGCATTAATATTTTTTTTTTAAAATCCTCATTTACTATTTTTCCACAATGGTTTTTCACCAAACTTGATGTTTGGTGAAAAACCTATGTTCAGTAAAACTTATATATATAAAAATATATATAATTTATAGTTTCTAGGAAGCTCATTCTAAGGACTACATTTATCCAACTTGGTTTATCTATTTGACTCCATTTTCACCTCTAAATCAAGCATCAAAAATGAAAAAAATGCAATTATTTTGCAATTAAATGGGTAAAGTATAAAAAGAGGGTATTCATTTGAACCCCCCTTCTAATGAAGGGGGTTCCAATGAAGGGTAACACCTTCATTAGAAGGTGGGTTTGAATGAACACCACCTATATAGTGCCAATCAAACACAAATTACAATGTTTCAATAAGTGGGGGTTCATTAGAAGGGGGCTTCATTAGAAAAGAGGGTTCATTTGAAGGGAGTTTCAATTAAAGGGGGGATTTGTTTTAAGGATTTATATATCATGCATGTTAGAGTGAAACCCCTTCATTCAAAGGGGTGCCTTCATTTAAAGCCAGTTTAAATTTTTTGATGGGTGTTTCTATTTTTTCTTCATGCAAAAAGTTATAACCCACTATTGTGGATTTACCCAAGTTTGAAGTAGCACAAATCTGTCAAATGAGGTTAAATCCATTCAAGTATGGAGTTCCCAGTAATTCTTGGTGGATAGGCTTCAAAAGAAGGCATCCCAATTTCACTTTGAGGACAAAACAAGGCCAGGATAGAGATCATACACTCAATTTGAGGCATGTGGTCATTGTTGCATTCTAAAAAACATTGAGAAAGGCATACACATCCAATCCATATGGTCTAATAAAGATTTGCAACTATGACGAGGCTAGCATTATATCAAAGAGATGAGAGTGGATCATAATTTTATGTTGTGTAAATTCTTCTAGATAGAAGATACTTTGGATTTTATTTGTTTAAGAGAAAAAAAATCTAAAGAACTATACAAGTCATTGTGAGCTAGGTGCATGTATGGCTTCTCAACCCCAAGCGTGGATAATGAAATACCTCTTCCTACTTTGGCTACACCATTTTGTTGCTTTTGTACCTAGAGGTGTCTCACCCACTAATAAACACCTCTTAATTTTTTATGGTCATTGTAGCCACATTGTATTTTCTACTATTAATTTAAAGAAAGGTCACTAGGAATTGACTTACTAACCCTACCAACCCACACATCTCATAGATTGAAGCCACTTTATGTTAGCATGTTTATGTATTTCAAATCATATTTTGAAAAGCAAAGAGCAATGTGGATGAGTAAGTATAAAAATTTAGAGATTAGAAGGGTATAGTTGGCAACACTTGGAAAACCTATATTTTCAAAATCCTTGATTGTTGATAATTTTTGTCACTAGGAAATGCACCCTGTTGAACAAGGAGTTTAGATTCTTGTGATACAATGGAAATAACCTCAAAGTGTAGGACCTTTTCAATGAGGTTAAATCATTGAAGAAGGTCATATTCCTTTCTAAAATATGTGCAGAATAGGACTGGTCTAACCCTGCCTCAATAAAATCTAAACTAATGACATGATGAAGAAAAGGGAGAAGGATAAATGCATAAAAATAATGGAAAGGTGATGCACCAAATTTAGAGTGTTTCTTCTTGCTTGTGATTGCACAGAGCATAAATAATATCACTAGAAAAGATCATACAAATCTCTATTTTACCAATTTTTGGAGGGAAACATGGAGGCTAGGGTTTGAAATCTCTCAAAAGGGGTGAAGATTACCCACAATATACACTCACAATAGATTGGAACCATCATATAAGCTATAAAAATGGTGAAACATCCACACATGCATAGACGTATCAACTATTACAAAGAATGCAAGAATTGAGAAGAGGTGAAAGGGTTGATTATATTAACACAAAAGAAAAAGCCAATTTTACAACTATAGAAATGCTAAAACAGTGTAAGTTTCCCAAAGAAAATATAGTGAAGATCCCCTCAAAATAATGTTACCTTTATAGTTTAGGCATAACTAAGAATTGAATTTAAAAACCTAACCCTAACCTAACTAGGGTTTGTAGGAAGATGAACTGTAATAAAAAATAAAACATTTGAATTGTCCCTAGAACTAAGCAACAATGAAGCCATAAAGGCTCTAACATCTCAAGCACATCCCAAAATTATTCCTTCATGATTGTAGGTATGGAGCACCTGCAAAACCTACAACAAAATTTAGGAAAATATACCCTAACAAAATAATTTGGCCTCTACAACACACCAGAGAGTAATGGCATTACCCAAGCAATGGATGTACTATTGGAAAGGTGTGAAAAAAATATCTAGTGATGATTAGATTCATTCTATTTGTAGAGGAAGTTGCTAAGCCATAACTTTTGTCATTTTCTTGTGAATTGGAGTAGTTGACCATTGATATTTGGATGTTGGCCATCGGATCAAGCATGGATGACCAAGATACAACCTTAAAAGAAGTGTAATCATGATGGTCTAAGTCCACGTGATACAATAGCTAACCGAGATATGGCCTCATAATATTCATTTATTATATACCCTCTTATGTCATACATCACACATAGAAAACCAACCTCACAACATGAAACTATGATGCAAAGAACAACCATGATAGTCGTATGAATGTCATCCTTGAATGTAATACATCTAATCTCATGATCACAAATCACAAAGAGGCCTCAATATTTGCAGAGTAAAATCATGATGCAAAGACATCATGCAATGCATTAGGAAGTGGAAACCTATCTTCATGGAATATTCACTCAGTTGTATATACTCTCTAATGTAGGAGCATCTTGTGGTGTAGGGTAATCTTGCATCACCCAAAAAATTGTTTTCTTTATTTTCTTTATTTTTTTTTATTCCCATGATGGCACTTGAGGAGTATAAGACTTCTAGGCATCAAAAATAGTGAAAAATGAGCATTTACTATTTTTATTAAGTTTGCCAAAATGGGTTGATATGGATGTAAAATTTTACCCCAAGGAGAAAAGCTGAAAAACATTTCCAGTCATGAAAGAATCACCTCAATACCCTACACGATTTGGTAGAAATTAAAGTTTCTGTCTTGGGAAATTTCTCCAATGGAGCTTCAAATTCAAATATAAAACCTTTGAGGCCCCAAAACAGCTCAAAAAGTGGTTGAACCGACCTATGATGGGTTCACATGTTTTAGAGCTCATCGAGAGATTTCCGATGATATGCAATAATAGTGAATTGGACACCTGAATCAAAGTTATGGCCTTGCGAAGTTTGTCCTCTAAAAATTGAATTTTATAAAATTTTCTTCCTAGGCCAGAAATCAAATAGCGAGACTTTTGGCACAAAAAAAAGGGGAAATTGAACTTTCTAGAACATTCTAGGGTAGTTATTGGGGAAAATAGAAAGGGTTAATTGGGGGGTTGTATAAGGTGGCCCTAATAGTGCAAATTGTGGCTCCGAATAGTAGTTTTTCTTTTCAAAGCTGATTTTGTTGTAATGAATCAAGCCCATGAGGCTGTAGCATGTAAGCTTTGAATCTATAATTTTATTTTCTAAAAATAATAGAAAGTGAGTCATTTTTATGTCTCGCATCTTCTATGTTGGTGTCTGTTGTTGTGATTTATGTGGGATTTTGGCGGTGTAGCCCTCATCAAGTGGTATCAGAGCAAGAGTTCTTGAGCCTATAACAAAGCACCAAACATGAGGTAGTTGTAGCAGAACCTATGAGTGTGGGTTGAATTCAATATGCCTCCAAGATGTGCCTAGTATGGCAAAGGTGGAGGTTGGGGTGGAGGAGGTCCACCTAAAGATGAAATCAAAGCCCTTAGAAGGCAATTAGAAACCTTGCAATAAGAGGTTCGAAGAAGAGATGTGCAATGAGACAGAAATGAGAGTGAAGATGAAACATAAGAGGAAATGGAAGAGGAAGAGAGAGATCCAATGGATCCTGGAGAAAGAAGATTGTTGCAAGTGATCTCAAGCATTGGGAAGAGACCTAAAATGGAGGTTTCAACTTTTAGTGGAAATCTAAGTCCTAAAGAATTGATTGATTGGATCAATGAAATGGAGGAATTTTTCAAGTTTGAGGAGACTAAAGATCCTCATAGAGTGAGGTTTACAAAGAAAAAATTGAAAGGTCACACCAGTATATGGTGGAAAGAGGTTCAGTTAGAAAGAGGAAGACAAGGGAAATATAAAATTTCCAAATGGGAAAGAATGGTGTCAAAATTGAAGAAACAATTTATTCCAATTGATTACGAATTGGAGTTTCTCAAGAAGATGTAGAGCTTGAACCAAGGGACAAGGACAGTGAAAGAATACATAGAGGAATTTCACAAGGTCCTAATTCAAATAGGGAATTTTGATGTGAATAAGGAAAAAGTTTCCTATTGTATTAATAGGTTGAATCCAAGCATGCATGAAGAATTAAAACTGGTAAGAATGACCACCATTGAGGATGCTTATCAGTTTTCTCTAAAGGTTGAAGAACGATTGAACAAGAGGTTTGAGAACAAAAAATGAGGTGGAGGTTATGGAGGAAAGACCAGTGGATGGTCATATGGAGGTTGAAATGAAGATAAAAAGAAGGGTGAAGGCTCCAATAGTGGCCAAAACTAGAACAGAGATAACACCTATCGTCCTTATGATCAAAATAATGGAGACCAAAGAGGAAGGGGAAGATTTGGGTGAGGACTGGGAAGAGGAGGCTTCCATGGAACTTGTTTCTAGTGTGGAGAAGAAGGACATAGAGCCTATGAGTGTCCTCAACATCAAGGAAGAACAAATAGAAGACCTAAGGGTAATGCATGAGTTGCACATATGGATGAAGATGTTGAGTCTTTTCATTCTGAGGATGCAAAAAGAGGAGAGGTTTTTGTTACTAGAAGAGCCTTGCTAAATGAGGAGAATGATCCAACTCAAAGGAAGAATTTTTTTCACACCAAATGTAAGTGTGTAGGTGAAGTTTTCAATGTTATTATTGATGGAGGTAGTACTAATAACCTTGTTTCAGAAGAAATGGTTCATAAGTTGTGATTGGAGAGAAGAAGGCATCCAAACCCATACCAGATTGCTTGGTTGCAAAGGGACCATAAAGCCTTGGTAAATGAAAATTTCTACTAAATTTCAAGATTGGAAATTACCATGATGAGGTATTGTGTGATATTATTCCCATTGATATTTGTCATATGTTGTTAGGTAGACCATGGCAGTTTGATCGGTGAGAAATACATGATGGACATGCGAACATGTATTCTTTGACAAAGGATGAAGTTTTTCATAAGTTGAAGCCCTTGAAAGAGGTAGAGCTAAAGGTATGTAGTAATGCAATAATTTGTATGGTCGATGGAAGAAAGTTCCCAGAAGGTATGAAGTATGAGCATATGTGTTTTGCATTTATCTCTCGAGTTGATAAAGAAGATACTACTGAGGTACTTGTAGAGGTTTCAGATTTGTTGAATGAATTTCAAGATATTATTTATGATAATGTACCTAAAGTTTTTCCTCCAATAAGAAATATTAGTCACCAAATGGACTTGATTCCTAGAGCCAGTTTTCCAAATAAGGCAACTCATCATATGATTCCAGTAGAGAGCGAAGAGTTGAATAGACAAGTGCAAGATTTGTTGCGGAAAGGATTGATTCGAAAGAGTTTGAGTCCATGTGTAGAACTTGTAGTACTAGCACCAAAGAAGGATGGGGAATGGTGGATGTGTATAGATTATAGAGCCATCAACAAGATCACCATCAAGTACAATTTTTTGTTGCCAAGAATGGATGACATTATGGATTGTTTGAGTGGAGCTCAGTACTTCACGAAGATAGATTTAAAGAGTGGATATTACCAAATCCAAATTAGAGAAGGAGATGAATGGAAGACAACCTTCAAAACCAAGGAGGGCTTGTACAAGTGGTTAGTCATGCCTTTTGGGCTACCCAATGCACTGAGCACATTTATGATCTTATGAATGAGGTATTTAAATAATTTTTAGGAAAATTTGTTATTGTTTATGTTGATGATATTTTGATTTTTAGTAAGACATTGGAGGAGCACTTGACGCATATATAAATATTTTTTAAGAAGCTAAGGGAGGAGAAGCTATTGATTAATTTGAAGAAATGTAGTTTTGTGAAGAAGGAGTTGGTGTATCTAGGATTTGTTGTCTCAATAGAGGGTCTCAAAATGGATCCAGAGAATGTGAGAGCTATCATTGAATGGCCTACTCTAAGTGTTATAGAGGTAAGGTCATTTCATGGTCTAGCAAGTTTTTACAAAAAGTTTATTAAGAATTTTAGTAGTATTTGTGCACCTATAACTGAAGCGATGAGAGGGGATAGAAAAGAGTTAAGTGGACTACAAGAGTAGCCAAAAGTTTTGATATGTTGAAGAAGAAAATTACAGAGCAACCTATTTTGAAACTTCTAGATTTCAATAAAGTCTTTCAAGTAGATTTTGATGCTAGTGGCATTGCGATAGGAGTTATTTTGAGTCAAGAAGGTAAGCCTATTTCCTATTTTAGTGAGAAGTTAAATGATGCTAAGAAGAAATATTATGTCTGTGATCAAGATTTTTATGCGATAGTTCAAGCTCTAAAGAAATGGAGACACTAATTGTTGCCAAAACAATTTGTTTTATATACTGATCACCAGGCTTTGCAGTAGCTCAATAGTAAAGGAAAGTTGAATCAAAGGAACTTAAAATGGGTTGATTTTTTGCAGAGTTATACTTTTGTTTTGAAGCACAGGAGTGGAAGGTCAAACAAAGTTGCAGATGCATTAAGTAGAAGGAATTTTTTTTGGATAGAGATGAATAGAGGGGTTGTTGGGTTCAATGAACTCAAGATTTTGTATCCAGAAGATCCAGACTTTGCAGAAGCTTGGAAGGGTTGTTTGGAACCTGTTACATTGGATAGGATGAGATGGTTGGATTTCTTAATCCAAGATGGGATGTTATTTAGAGGAATCCAATTGTGCATTCCAATGAGTTCTATGAGAGAATCTAATCAAGGAGAAGCATAGTGGAGGATTGGTTAGACATTTTGGTGAGATAAGACCATTACTCTTGTCAATGAGAACTATTATTGGCCAGAGTTACAACAAGATGTGAAGAATTTTATACAAAGTTGTAGAGTATGTCAGATGGCAAAAGGAACAAGTCAAAATACCTGATTGTATCAACCATTACCTATACCTAAGAGGCCATGGGAGGATATTAGCATTGATTTTTTTCTTGGCTTGCCAAGGACACAGAGAGGGCATGATACCATTTTTGTGGTGGTGGATAAATTTTCAAAGATTGCACATTTCATTTCGTGTCGTAAGACTAGTGATGTTATTAATGATGCAGAGTTGTTTTTCAAAGAGGTGGTGAGACTACATGGTCTACCAAAGAGTATAGTTTTAGATAAAGATACCAAATTTGTTGGTTATTTCTGGAGGATATTATGGAAGAAGTTCAAGACATATTTGAAGTTCAGTTCTATACACCATCCACAAACTGATGGAAAAAAAGAGGTGGTGAATAGGAGTTTGGGAAACCTACTAAGATGCTTAGTAGGAGATAAACCAAAGGGATGGTATTTTATTTTACCATAGGAAAAATTTGATTACAACAATTCTATCAATAGGAGCACTGGTAAATCACCATTCTAGATTGTATATGAGAGTAGTCCAAGAATTGCTTCTAAGTTGTTTGATGCAGGAGCATCCAGCGATGTAGGGTAATATTGCATCACCCAAAAAAAATGTTTTCTTTATTTTCTTTAGTTGTTTTGAGTCCCATGACAGTGCTTAAGGGGTATAATACTGTTAGGCATTAGAATAGTGAAAAATGAGCACTTACTATTTTTAGTAAGTTGGCCAAAATGGGCTCGTATGGACGTGCAATTTTACCCCAAGAGGCAGAGTTGAAAAACATTTCTAGTCACAAAAAAATCACCTCAATACCCTGTACGATTTGGGAGAAATTAAATTTTATGTCCTAGGAAATTTCTCCAATGGAGCTTCAAATTTAGATATAAAACTTTGGAGGCCCCAAAACAACTCAAAAAGTGGTTGAACCAACCTAAGATGGGTTCACTTGTTGTAGAGATCATTGAGAGATTTTCAATGATATGTAATAATAGCGAATCAGACACCTGAATCAAAAGTTATGGCCACAAAGTTGGTCCTCTAAAAAGTGAATTTTATAAAATTTTCTTCCTAGGCTAGAAATTGAATGCCGGACTTTTGGCACCGAAAAAAGGGAAAATTTGAACTTTTAGAACATTCTAGGGTATTTATTGGGAAAATAAAAAGGGTTAAGTGGGGGTTGTAGAGGTGGCCCTGATAGTGTAGATTGTGGCTCTAAATAGTAGATTTTAATTTTAGAGTTGATTTTGTTGTAATGAATCAAGCCCATGAGGTTGTAGCATGTAAGCTTTGAATCTGTAAATTTTTTTTCTAAAAATAATTGAAAGTGAGTCATTTTTTTGTCTAGCATCTTCTATGTTGGTATCTGTTGTGATTTATGTGGGCTTTGGGCAATGTAGCCCTCATTACTCCCCCATCACTCATCACATATCACATTTATCTTGATGTATATTCAAACCATAATCATGACTCCTTGGAGTGGAGTAATGAAAGAATATTTGACCACATGTTTTCATTTGGATTATTAGTGCACATCACACTTTGCTTTAGATACTAAAGAGTTTAATTTTTGATGTGAAGGATCCATGCAATGAAAATAGCCATCGCATCGTTAGCTCTCAAAAACTAGGTAAAGATAATACCTCAAGAGGTCAGCTAACTTTGGAATGCTTTTAGGGTAATAGACAAGGTCAAGAGAACTCAACCTTCTACTCTTTAGGTGTCGCTAAGCTCAGGTAGGTGTACCTTTCTGAATGAAGCAGACTTAACTTATGAATATTCTTTTTGCAATAATTTTTCCACAATGGCAGATGGAAGTGAACAAATGAATTCAAACTTGATAGCAATAACAATCTTCTGATCTAAAACCTAAAGTGCTCAATTAACAAATGTAAAATAGATGTAAAGAAACTAAATGAATCCAAATGATGAAATTGCAGAGACCAGTGCCTTATTGGGTATGTAGAGTCAAAAGAAACAGAAGTGGGCAACTTATTTTGCAGAAAATCAAATTGTTGGCATATGATCTATTTATAACTTGTATAAACATGCAAGATTATGACTACTAAGCTCTACTTTAATAATCCAAATGAATCTACCTGATTATTGTGATCAACCAAAAGGATTTAATCTCTCCTTGAAAGAACCAATAGATTAATCACACAAAAACAACAAATGTGCACTGATAAATTGAAAATAAGCTTGTTACTTCAATTTAAATAACTAGAAAGAATCAACTTGGAGACAACTTAGCAATACTTTTCAATAAACTCAACATACAATTAACACCAAAAATAACCTGCCACACCAACTGACTTTCATTGAAATCACCATTTGAAAACATGCAACATAGTCTCTATTCAGAGAAATTTATTCTACTGTATCCATCTCTACCTACTGCCTCTAATCAAAAATCTAATTTTCAATTATAATCAGGAGTGCATATTTATACACTAGCATCAGGAAACATATTGCTTCAAATTCATGTCGGCCAATGGTAGAGATTAAGGAAAATTTCATGTCATCCCTCAATAGCATATAGAAATTCTCTTGTGTGACCCCACAACATTTGAATCTCAGTTTATTCACAACCATTCACCAAGACATCTAAGTAAGGAGTATGCCGAAGGCAATAATATCAATGTCGCCCGTGCTCTTACTTGCTTTTATGCCATGACCATCTGATATCGGGGAGACCTTATATAGAATGATCCTTGTTTTACCGAAAGCCCCGAGATCGTTCATGTTCGCCAAGAGAATGCAATTCTCACACCGAAAGCCATTTGAAAAGAACCTTTATGCTTCGCCGGTAAGACATACACACTTCGCCATGACCACACGCCGAAGACATTATGTTTGGCCGAAGCGAAGACTCAAACGAAGTGTCGGCGAGACTGAAGGTCACTCGCCGAGACCTCATATCGATAGCCCCAACCTATACTGATAAGACTCCTCCCGCCACCGGCAGTCGGCAAGACAAGCAAGACTCGCCAAGACATTATATCGAATAAAATCGCTCACCAAAACACTTTGTTGCCGATCGGTGTGACGAAATGAAATCGCTATGACATCGCACCGAAAGCAACATGTTAGGCCGAAGTAGCCTCATTCAAGCTGGTCGCCGAGACATAAAGCACTCGGTGAAACATTATATTGACGACCAGACTCCTGCTGAAATGTGAATCAACCCCTGTTGCCGAGATTGTGAAGAACTGCTGAACGGTGCCTGCAAGAAAATTTTGATCGCTGTGACATCAAATGAGTCTTGCCGAAAGGCAACACAGACTCATGTTAGCAGAAAATGCACAATGGGTCGGGGAAACAGCAATGAGCTTATGCCAATAGGAACAACAACATGGAAAATGCATGACCCTATGGACTCAATGGGGAGTAATATACTGCAGTAGGACCAACATGTGAAAACATCCAGTTTTTCTGAGTTCAACACACACATCACTCAAATCTATATACTTTTGAAAACACAATTTGATACATAAGAACAATATGATGACCATTTGATCTCCACCATTTATCTCGAGTTGTTAATTTGTCCTCATCGCATATCACCCCTATTCCCTTACTAGTGACAATGTAACTCATGATGTGAAGAACGCATGCAATGCAACCATAACTTGACGCCTAGCTTTGCTGACATCACCATCCACTAGACCTCCTTCCATTATATATCATTGAAATCCCTTACCAAGATAATCCTTAAGACGTGATGTGAAGACATCATGCGATGGTCATTAGATCTTTAAAAATTGGCATGCATCATTGATCCCTCTCAATAGTATATTGTACATTTCCAAAAAGAACACAACAATAAGGATGTAAAATGTGATAGGAAGAGTGAATGTGATGGAATATGGAGCCAAGACATCATGTGTACACATCATACGATGGTCATTAGATCTTTAAAAATTGGCATGCATCGTTGATCCCTCTTAATAGTATATTGTACATTTCCAAAAAGAACACAACAATAAGGATGCAAAATGTGATACGAAGAGTGAACATGATGGAATATAGAGCCACCACTTGGCACAAGTAGATAGGGGGCCCAGGAACTTAAGTGAAGGAAACTTGGACATGCACAAATTTTATTTTAAGAAGTGGCCATGCCTAGGAAAATGAATGATTTATGTTTTATCGAAGTTAAAGGTATATCATGGTGGCCGATGAAATGGTTTTTAAAACCTAAGTCAGCACCGATAGGGGCTCTAAGAACTAGCCAAAAAATGACAACATTGATACTTATCTGAAATGTATGAGGGTGCATAGGTTCAAGTGGTAAAATGGGATGAAGGGGCTGGTCAAACAAATAATAACCTAGAAATAAGGTTATAGCTTAAAAGACTAGGAACCAAATAGAGCAAGTCAACAAAGAAAAATAAAAAAAGTATACACTCAAATAAAGGGTTTGGGATTTAAGCACATGAGGGTTTTTGGAAGGCATGAACTTGTAGAAGAACAAACACTAATTTGATACAATTGAGGAATTTCAATACATCAAAAACCCTCAACCATCAAAATAAACATGTACTTCAATAGGATGCACATATATGATCTCTCTGATTAGGTATAAATAATGGAATCGAATGGTGACATGAAAAAATGGCATCATTCTTGGCAACTTTCTAGGATGACTTCTTGCTAATCATAAAATTTAGTAGCCTTGACAAATCCTTTAGGTATAGAGCCATAACAATTATTGTAGCAACTGGGTTCAACTACAAGAAAAATAAAACAAGACGTGCATTTTGTACTTGGAAGAAAATAGGATCTCTAAAGCCTGCTTTCCCTTAAGGAAAATGCAAGGTATGTAAAGAATTTAATGGAGAGAAGCAAGAAGCCTAGAATTATTATGTATGAATGAATTGAACCAAATTACCTCAAAACAACGTTTGAGGTGAATCACTTTTACTAGGATTGGAACCTCCTCTCCATCCATCTTTGATAATTGGAAGGAATTATGCTACTTACATTCATAAATGATGTAGGGGCTAGTCCATATTGCATCAAATTTTGTATGCCTTTTAGGCTTGTTGTTAAATTCATCACATTTGAGGACTACATCCCCCTCTTTGAAAACCTTAGGGATTTTATTTTTGTCAAAATACCTCTTGACCTAGTTTTGATTCTCCTCCATTTTCATCATTGCTTTATTTCTAATTTCTTCTAACTCCACTGGCTGATCATATTTGGCCATCATTGGTTCCTCTCCTCTAACATCAATTGATTATCAATTCAATGGATGGTAATTCAAGCCCGATAAGGAAGCATTACATCCTTTCCATACACCAACATGTATGGAATTTATGGATCTCTTTGGAGTGATTCTCTCCACCCATAGGGTATATTTTTTACTTGGTATGCCAAGCTCTAATTATCTTCATGGTCCTCTTGATGATCCTTATCAAATTCTTATTTTTGACTCATCTA
Source organism: Sequoia sempervirens (assembly GCA_007258455.2). Lineage (NCBI taxonomy): Eukaryota > Viridiplantae > Streptophyta > Pinopsida > Cupressales > Cupressaceae > Sequoia > Sequoia sempervirens. The sequence goes on from VDFB02155649.1 coordinate 37,338, forward strand.
AACCATTTCCACGAGGTAATAGTTTCATGAACTACACAAATAGATGTCATTCTTGATAACTAACTCACTTAACTTTTTTCCCACAATAGCTAAAGCATTATCAAAAATAATTGAATCAGGCACTCCAAACCTCATCACTAAATCCTCATAAAAATTTAGGGCAGCAGTCTCATTACCATCCTCTAATGCTACAGCCTCAATCCACCTAGTGAAATAATCATTGGCAGTCAGAACCCACTACGGACACTCAAATTTTTCCTCATAATCATCACAATATTTGTTTATTGATTGAATAGATATTATTATTTACTTAATCAAATCATTCAATACTTTCTTCTATTCATGCATTTCATCGAATCATTAAACCATCTCATGCTCCTTCACTCTTCGTTTACATAAACAATCATATTCATCCCATGGCTGTTCACTAACCATTTGCATAAATGATCATTCCCATTAATTTCCATTCATAATCCATTTCATAAACATCCATGTCCATTTGCATTATGTTTCATGTTCGTTTCCATAATAAATCATAATCGTTTATTATTGTCCATATCATTTTCATAATCAATTTGAATGGTCATCAACTATTGTTTCATAATAAACTAAATTATCATTTAATCACTTCGTTTGCCTAAATCGTTCACTTTATATTACATTTCATTAAACCATCAAATCATTAAAATATTAAATAATTGTTCATCCAATCATTATAATTCATAATGCATTTTTGCATAAATCATGAGCATTCGTATATCATTCGCATCCATGCATGATATAAATCATTCTCATCCATGCATGATATAAATCATTCTTGACAATCATCTACATTATATAAACTATTTGCATCAACATGTTCATATTTCACTAAATAATTAAATCATTAAAATCAAATCATAACAATCCATATTTCGTTAAATCCATATTAAATCATGTTCATACACATTTAAATCCATTTAATTATTTTTCATCATTCATAAAACCTTCACCATGCATTTTTCTCTCCTCTTTTATCATTTTCACTCACATGCATTTCATTTAATTACATAATGTGGGATATTTAAATTTCTCTCTTGCAAACCTTTTATCCCCCATTTCCTTTGCAACACCTCTCCATCCTTGAAAATGCTTATTTAAATGGGATTCCTCTCTCATTTTCAGCCCCACGAATTTGCATACTCATATCATCTTTACATCTTGATTGCATTTTCTCATTCACCATAGCCTCTTTATTGCATTTTGTGCTCACAAAATTTGAAAGCAAATGCATTAAAAAAGATCTTGGTGATTGGGAGACAATGGAGAGTGATTTCATTTAAAAGCATTTCCCTTGTTTTAGAAGTTTGTATTTCCATATATTAGAAGTTCATTTTTTTTAATTTTTTTTAATTTGAATGGCTCCATTGAGGTGAGTGTGAGATGGAGATTCTTATTCCATAGAATCCTCCATTTTCAGCTTACACATTCTAGTGAACCCGATGTGAAGTTTATGTTATCATGCAAATAATTAGTTTTTACATAAATTTGACAGGTTAATATGCGAGATGAGTATTGTTTTTGGATGATAAATATTGTTAAGTATTTTGCATGTTACTGATTATGCTTTAAAACGTCACTATTTCTCTGCAAATATCGTTACTTTGCAGGGGTGGCTAAATAGAATGATATTTTAATTTTTTTTATCTTTCGTTTTGTCTTTAATTCTATGGCAGTGTTATTTCTATGACTTTCAGGGCAGTTATATGGCAGTTATTGATATAGCTTAATTAGCATTATCAGCTATTTATTCCACAAGGGTTCCTGCCAGTGCTATATCTCTACCAATCGACCTGTCCCCTTTGTCTTAAATGAAGTGCAGCGTTATTTGGATCATCATCAGTTCTAAATCGCATGTGCTCTCCCTTAGCACACTTAATAGCCTTGGGAACATCGTGAATGATAATGCCTCCTAGTATAACGTCATCCCATTTGGCCTCCTATCATAATTTATGAACCTTTCAAAGTCTTCCACAGTCGTCCAGACCTTACTCTAGCGAAAACCCTAGCTACACGGTCACATGAGACTACGCTTTCTCGCACAGTAAACATCAGCAGTGCCACCAAGACTACTAGAAAATGCCCCTACTACAACATTGTGGCCAAACAAAGCAAATCCCAAGCTACAAATCCTTGCTTCCCAGAACTAATACTAAATCGTCCACCTCAAATCAAATCATGAAAAAAGAACTTGCGTCACTGCTAAAACCAACCACAAATATCTCAATGCCACACAAATACCACCACATTACAAAGTTTTTGTAGCTTTCCAAAGCTTTCATAGCTTTACACAATTCTCTTAGCTTTACACATTTCTCTTTACTTTGCACAATTTCCTCGGTAATATAACAGTGTTGATTAATTTTTCCCTATCATATAAGATACATCGCCTCTTCTATTAGTTTTTAGTTTAAATTAGTTTTTAGATTCCATATTAGCTTTTAATTTAGATTAATTTTAAATAGATTAACTTTTCATTTTAGATTAGTTTTTATTTAGTTTTTAATTTCAATTAGTTTTAATCTAGATTAGTTTTTAATTTTAGTTAACAAAAATTAATTTTAGAATATTTTTTAACTTTAGATTAAGTTCTTAATTTTAGATTAGATTAGTTTTTAATTTAAATCTAGATTATTTTTTAATTAATTTAGACTAGCTTTTAATTAACTTTAATTAATTTCTAACTTTGGATTAATCTTTTAATGTAGAATAGCTTTTTAATTCTAATTAATTTTTATTTCTAAGAATAGTTTTTTAATTTGAATTAATATTAATTTAGATTAGCTTTTAATCTTAGATTAGTTTCTAGTTTAGATTAGTTTTAATTTTTGAATAATTTTTTAGTTTAGATTAGCCTCTAATTTGAATTAACTTTCAATTTAATATTAATTTCTAATTTAGATTAGCTTTTAATTTAGATCATAGACTAGTTTTTAATTTAGATTAATGACTTTTCTCCTTCATAACTTAATTGGTGATTGTGTGGCTAATTATTGGCTTCTTTTGTAGGTTCGTATGTCAAAGATTTGAGAGGTGAAAACATAAACATATGCTTGTCAAAGAAGGGAGGCATGAAACTACTAATGAGATTTTGACGCAGGACATTCGTCAAAGACTTGATTTTGAAACTGATTGTCTTTTAGATTAGAAAACATTTCAATTGGTGCTTTAAAATGAACAATTGTCTTCTCCCACGTAGATTTAACTAGGAGGTAAAAGAACATTGTTTTCTATGTTTGAGATGGTAGGGAGTATGCTCTCACCTTGTGCAAACTTGGTGATCAGAAACCACACCCATCTTTTTTTTCTTGTGTTTATACCTTAGAGGGGTCTACCTCGCAAGAGGGAACGACTCCAACCAATTTTTTTGCTCAGGCTGGTATATAAAAGGATGAGACTAAACTGTCAAGTCCTCATGGTATGTAGGCCTTAGCCATATAGTTCCATTAAAAAATGGGTGTACCTACCTTTTCTTTTTGTGTTTATACCTTAGAGGGGCCTGCCTCGCAAGAGGGAACTACTCCAATCAGTTTTTTTGTCGGACTGGTATATAAAAGCATGAGACTAAACTGTCAAGTCCTCATGGTATGTAGGCCTTGGCCATGCAATTCCATTCAAAAATGGGTGTACCTGTACCTTTTTATTTTAAAAGTATAAGAGCCCCTAGTAGAGTTGTTAAATCTTTAAGTGGCTTGTTGTACACTCACAAGGTGCCACGTCCCTAATTATTCACTAGAACCCTCTTGTGTAGTTTTCCAAAATCCCTTCTATTCACTGGTGCAACAATGGTCGTTGCCAAGGAATTCAAATTCTCGTAGTTCTTAGTAGAGGTGATGAGTCTTTCATGGGAGATTCATGAGGGCTTGAAGCTTGGTTGACCTAAGAAGTGAGTGCCATGGAGGGGAGCTAGAGTGGCCAAGCTTTTAAGTCACCCACTAAGAATATGTGTAGCTGGGGAAACCCACGTGGAATCCAATGAATATAGTCCTTTCCAACCTTAGGATTTGTGCTTGTATTTTTAAAATCAAACATTTTTTTTGCTATGTCTTGCATGTGCGTTCAAAAATAGACCTTAAACAAACATTACACCTAGTAATTTGCAACACCTTAAACCTTGCAAAACCCCAAAACCCCAAAATGGCAAAAAAAAAAAAGATCCTAAATGAACCTATCACTTAGATTTCTTGGGGCTATCAATCCTTTCATTCCACCTAGTCCTTTCATATACTCCACCTTTGCATATCCATTATTTCTCAAATAAACCTTTAGCTTGCACTCAGGCTACTCTTCCTAGGTCTTGAAATCAAACCATTGGTTATCTATCACCCACATCACTTGAGGTTCATCATCCTTGAGTTAGGGAACATACCATTATCCTTGAGTAGGGAAATCCTTTTGGAGTCCATCATCTCCTACATACCCTCTCTTAATCATCGGTCCTTGTGTCTACCCATCATAACATAAGTAAAGCCTTTACATCATAACCAACTTTGGACCTAGAAGTTTCCTTTGAGCTCTTGCATTCTTAGCTTGTCATATCATACCATACCATTTTCATATCCCATCTTAGAATCATATTCTTTTCATTGCATCCTATTCTTACGTCTCATACATTACCTTGGATTGAAAATCAAAACAATCACCTATGACCCCTAGAACAATAGCAAAAATGTTTCAAGAAGAAGGGAACCCTTAGGGAAAAGACTTTGATGGGGAAGATCACATTAGTGTTGCAACTTGTGAAACAAGTCAAACTAATAGTGAAGAAATAACATAGTCCACTATAAATGAAGCTCTCAATGATAATAGATTCACTAAACTTCTTACGTAGGTAGTCAAACTTAACCCACAACAATACTTTAAGGTCCTTGCTAATGAAGGAATCAAAATGCCTCATGATTTTTACATATCATTACTCACAATGAATGACCAACCTAAATCTAGTGAATCTAAGTATCCCAAAATAAACAATGATAGTAGGATCAAAGGTCATAGACCCTTTTATCTACAACTTGGTTACAAGAGATCTTCAAAGACATCAAAACCTACACCTACAAACGATCCTATTTTGGATGAGCTTAGAACATTGAGACAAGAATTGGATACTCTTAAAAGAATAGTAAAGCATCATCCCACAAGTTCTCTTTTGAATACATATGTCCTTACCCCTTCGATCCAAGCATACCATTAATGCAACCTTTTCCTAAGCATTGGGACATACCAAAACTTGAAAAATATAATGGAAAAGGAGATCCTAAGGACCACGTAAGACAATTTTGTGCTAATACCATGGAATTTGTAGTTGATAAAAAGTACCTTATGAGATTATTCCCTTGCAATTTAGGAGGAGAAGCTATGGAATGGTTTTCATGATTACCCTTGATCATCAAATCCTTTCAAGAATTGGCTGATAAATTTTTCTCAAATTATAGTTTCAATTGTGACCTTAAAGTGAGCATGACAAACCTTTTCAACACCAAACAAAAACAAGGTGAATCTTTTGTGTCATTTTTACAAAGATGGAGACATTTGACAAAACGATTACCTTATACCATTCTAGACAAAGAGTTAGTTGATCTCCTTTGTCAAAATTTGAAAAAAGAAATTGGAAGGGAACTTCACCTCAAATGCTTGGATTCCTTTGATGACGCCATAGAAACGGGATTTCAAGTTGAACAAACTCTTATCGATGATGGGACTGTTAAACTTAATAATGAGAAAGATCATAAATTGAGTTTGAACAACAAGACACATTTTTGGGTTAAGAACAAGAATGTAGTCAATGATGGAGTTGTCAATGCAAAAACAACTAAAACATCATCGCCTATCTACAATCTCAAAGGTGTATCTTTAGATAAAGGAAAA
>VDFB02155651.1:0-42015 GCA_007258455.2 Sequoia sempervirens
AAGATTGTTTGGATGTTTGGATGAATCACTTTTTATTTTCCAAACTTGGGATGTTGGATGGCGGAGTTTAGAATTTTGATTGGGATAGTGTTTGGAACCAACACTTTTATATGCATTTATTGATGATCATTTTGAAGGAGGTGGGCATTTTTTATATGTGGGAGTCCTCTTTTCTTGTGGCTCCACATTTTGATTGAATTTTACTTTTGAAATATTTTCTTTGCTTGATCCATTTTTCTTTGGGATCCATTTTAACTTCATTTGTCCACTTGGATTTTTGTTTGATTCAATGGCCTTTGACATTTTATTTTGAACTTTGGATTTGTAATAATTTTATTTTTGTTGGTTCCAAATGGAAGGTTTATTCATGTTAGAGTGACGGTTTATGGTGTGGATTGAAGGAGTTTTGGAAACATCCTTATGACAAGGACTACTCATGGCCCCCATTTTGATGTTTATATCAGATAAAGTTGCCCCCAATATCGAGGAGGTATCACTAATATCATTAGATCTTATAATTGAAGAATATCCAAGACCTTGATGTCTAGAATTTTAATGAAAGTGTATTGGTTTGTGAATTCCTTGCTCATGTCGGCCTAGTCCTCTTCCTTGATGATGCACGTGCTTTGACATATTCTCTTTGTGATGGGGTATTTGTCATTTTGGAAGCAAGATGTGATCCCATCATTATGTATGTGGAGATCATTACTTAGTATTTTCTCATCTACAAGAAAGCCTACTCTGACAAAGATAGATGATCCTAGTTGATAAGATGTTGTAGCTTCATTGAAATGTTGGATATATTTTTTATTAACATCTTTGGTATTATTTTGTGACATATCAGATTCAGATGATTCTACTGGTGCTTCCAAGTTGATGTAGAAACCTTCCTTATGGTCATTTTCATAAAGTCTTATGAATTCAGTTATAGCTTAATCATTTGAAAATATGTCTATAGTAGAAAACTCTTGTTCTATAGGAAGATCATCGATGTGTCCCATGGAGGAAAGTGTCTCATTTTGGGAAATGGCAGTGTTTGGAGTTTGGGTAGGATCAACCTCAAATGTTTGATCATGAATGACATAAAGGTTGAAGAGTGGATCATTTTGGATTTTGTGATCAATGGTAGTATCTTGGTCAAAGATGGGTTTTTTTTGGATGACATGATTGGGAATAGGATCTTGATCAAGGATAGGTGTATTTTGGATGCCATGATTATCTAGAAGGACTTCTTGGATGGACTTAAGGATGGGGTCATGGGATGGACTACTTCGATCTTGACATGAACATGAAGCTATGATGTCATGCTTTGTACTTTATTTTGCATGACATATACTCTCAAGTGTAGGAAATGGGATGTGATTTTGGAGACCATGACCAAATGTATTTTCATGACTAAATGTAGGTTGGGATGGAGTGAATAGGAATGGATTAATGGATGATGGACTAGGATAGGATGTGGAGGCTTGGAATGGGTTGAGGGATGATGGACTAGGATAGGATGTAGTGGCTTGGAATGGACTAGTGGAAGGTTGGTTTCTCTTGTCAAGGTTAGGATAAGGGTGATTAATGGATGTTTGTTGTGGATTAATGGTTGTATTGTGCTAAGGGACTCTTGATAGTGAGGGTAGATGGATGGAGGACTAGGTTTTATGAGTTATTGGTAAGAGGGATAGATGGGTAGTTTACTATGGGTTGTGGGTGATTGGGATAGAGAATTAATCCATTGTCTCTTGAATTCTATGGCTTGTTGGGCTTGACAATTGCGGATTAATTGGTATTCAACTTGACTAGCAAGCATATCAAGGTGAATGGAAGACTTGGTGGTTGATGGTAATGTCACTAAGATGTAAATGTGATGTTATGACAAAATTTGGAGTGTGACTAAGGTATGTGATATGATGTCCAAGGTATGACAATGAAAAGAGGGTGACTTAAGTCTAGGGTATGCAACCTAAGCTATCTTTTTGGATTTTTGAATATAAGGTATGCCTATAGATAATGCAACTATTTTTTTTGGTATTTTTGAATATATAGGGATGCCTAATAATGATTCCTAGATTAAAATTCAAGGTGAAAATAGTCTAAGGTATGCAAAGAATGGAATGAAGAGATGGAAAAGTATGACCTAGTATGAAGGGTAAAACCTCTAGAAAACCTACGATATGGTTGTTAATCACACTAAGATAGGTATAGAAACTAATATGATTATCAATGACCTTGGGTTAAGTAAAGACTAATAAGATGTGTTGTCAAGGTGGTCTCAAACTATACTAATGAGCTGAGGAACCAGCCTAAATGATGAAGGACTAGGATGACTACTTGGTGTAGGAGCACCTAATGGTGTTGTTATGCTTTCAATAAGCATTTTGTAAAATTTGAATTGTTGTTAAGGAAAACATGTAAAATGGCCATGTGAGGGACCATTAAAATGTAATTAAGTCTTTAATAGGTCTCTAGGAGGTCAAAATTGGGAAAAGTTGTCATTTGTTGTCAAAATGCAAAAAGATGTAAAAATGCAAAAAGTGCACAAAATCAAGAAGTTGAAGAGTCAGTTGGGTAAAGGAAAGGTTTGGTCAATTGGAGATAAAGAGGTAGTTGCTATAACTATTGAAAAAATCTCTATAAAGCATGGAAAAGGCTAGAAAAAGGAAAACATTGTATCTTGTAACCAATTTTGTAATAAAGAGTACCCTATTTTTTCTGAAACAACGTTTCCTTTGTGATTTTTCAAGGTTTTTGGGTCTGTACAGCATCATCAAGATTTGTTTTTTTAATTTTTTTGAATTGATTAAGGTTGAGGCTCTTCAAATAAGGTGGTTTTGAGAAGATCTAAGTGACTCTAAAGGTTGATTGCAGACTTCTTTCCTAAAACAGTTTGTAACCCTTAAACAGGGGTTTGAGAGTCTTATAAGTTTTAGCCACCATTTCACCAATGGAGTTTAGCTAGATTGGTGGAATGGGATGTTATAGGTTGATTTTTAGTTTGTGTGTGTGTAGGTGTAGGGGAAGCCAAGGTGCAAGGTTTTGGTGTTGTCTTCAATAGAAATCTGAGTTTTTCCCTTGAAAGTTGATGGTTACAAGCACGGTTATGGTGAAACAACATGTGTAAGGGCTTGGTGATGGTATATTAAGCTTGGGAAGTCATATTCTAACATATTTGGGTGGTGGCAGGGTGTCATGAGGTTTGCAACACTTCTTTTCAATAAACCCTCACCCATTTAAGCATTGTTGAACCTACAATCAAGGGTTTTGTTGTTTGGTACTTTATTGGGCCTTTCAGTCCCTAAAAGTTGTTGAATCTCAAGTTTTATGACCTAATCTAGGAATGTTCAAGATTATTCGATGTTTTTATGGTGATTTAAGAACACTTGCTTTGTATTTTTGGCCTAATTGGGGCTTATTGGTTGCGGTACAATCAGGATTTCAGATATACTTTCCAAAAAAATAGTGTTTGAGTTTGTGATATGTTAAATTTGACAATAATGGGTTCCTAAAATAATAAATAGTTCTTGGAGATTCAATGTGGATTGGTTGGTATACCCGTTTTAGCCATGTTGTTATACTACTAGGGTTTGAGTTTTGTATGCAATAAATTATGAATCTAATAAAATAAAGTTGTGAGGTGAATTATTTGGTTTTTTTCTATCAAATTAAATATGGTTAAAGGTTTTTCAAGGCCTAAATAGAGTTTGGAAGTAAGATTTGGTGAATGGTTGTCTTTTTTCCTTGTTTGGTAATAAGTTGCAAGGAAGTGTGATTGGTGAATGTGGATTAGTTCATAATTTTCTAACAATTTTTTTCTTGGATTCAGTCAATATGAAGATGTTCAAGGTGTGTTAAGGTTGGTTGGTGAATTTAGAATACTTATATGATGTTTTGGAGCCTTGTAGCAATGTGGAAATAAGTGTAAATGAGATGAATTTGGTAAATGATTAGTGGATCTTCTCAGGTTTTGTGTTTAGGGTCAAAAGTACCCTTGAAAGTTTGTTGATTTTGGTAGATGCTCTGCATCACTACTATCTAAAAGATAAGGTCAAGAGAATACAAATTTGAGGCTATAGTCTAGTCTAAGTTTGACGAACTTCCTAATCAAGAGGTTTATGCAAGAGATTTATGCAAGCTAAAAGGATGACCTAAAGTTTAATCTATGGGGAATGTCTAATAAAAAAAGATGAGGTGATGGATGAATGAATGAGGGATTCCTTGGTCCAAATAGATTTAAATGTCAAGCTTTTTTTGGATGTGTTGGCCTAGTTTGTGTCAACGATTGAATGTTGTAAGTTTCAGGTGTGGTGTTTGTTTGATATTTTTTTTGAACAAACATGCAAGACACAATAGACAAAAAAAATTTGAGTTTGTTTCTAGTTGTGAATTTTGTTTGATTGTTGCAATACAAGCACAAGTCCTAGGTTGGAAGAGACAATATTTGTTGGGTTCCCAATTGGATTTCTCCAACCATGCCTATTCAGAGCAGATAGCTTAGGAGTTTGGTGACACTGGCTCCCCTCCACAACACTCACTTAGGTACACCAAAATCCAAATTCCCCAAAGAGGAATTTTCTATCTCTACTTTGAACCACGAAAGTGTGGGATGGCTTTAGAGGTCCAACCTCCTGCGCCAACAAATAGAAGGATTTTGGCCTTCTACACAAAGGTTTCTAGTAAGGGCATCCGGTTAAGGGGATACTATGATAAACTCCCTCAAGAGGTCTCCCAACCCTTAGAACAAGGGCTTTTTGTATCATAAAGATACTAGGGGAGAGATATCATGTACCACTTCCTGTTGATCACAATTTTCATCACAACCACACATTTATATAGTGGTTCGAAAGAGCTTGGATTTATCTCGTTATCGCTTGGGTCATTCCCACCTTTCGAAGTGAGGTGGCAGGCCCTCTAAGGGGTAAACACAAAAATAGATGGGTGTGGATTCTGATCACCGAGTTTACACAAGGTGATAGCATACACCTACCATCTTACAAGCACAAAAAATAGTGGTTTATTAACCCCCTAGTTAAATCTATGTGAAAGAAGACAATTTTTCTTTTTAAGCAGCAATTGAAGTGTTTTCTATACTAAAAGACAATAGGTTTTAAAAATCCAATCTTCGAGAAACATCCTACACCAAATGTCATTAGTAATTTTTTATTTCCAACCTTTGACAAATGTGTGTTTATGTTTTCACTTTTCGAGTCTCTAACATGCGAATCTACAAAAAAGCCTAATTAACAAAATTAGCCCCAAAATAAACTAAACTAAGAAGAAAATTATCATTATTCTAGAATCTAATTAATTAAAAATCTAAACTAAATTAGATTAAATCTAAATTAAAATTAATTCTAAACAAAATTAATCCTAAACTAAATCAATTCTAAACTAAACTAAAGCTAAATTAAATTAAATCTAAATTAAAAACTAAATATGAATTAAAAATTAAAACTAAATCTAAATTAAATTAAATCTACATTATAAATTAAGTCTAAATTAGAAATCAAATCTAAATTAAAAAGATAAATCTAAATTAGAAATTAGATCTAAATTAAAAGCTAAAAGTTAAATTTAAAAATTAAAAGCTAAATCTAAATTAGAAGCTAAAAAGATAAATATAAATTAGAAATTAAAAGCTAAATCTAAATTAAAAGTTAAAAACTAAATCTAAATAAAAGTTAAAAACTAAATCTAATTAAAAGTTAAAAATTTAATTTAATTAAAATTTAAAAACTATATTAAAAGTTAAATATAAATTAAAAGTTAAAAACTAAATTAAAATTAATTATAAAATTAGATCTAAACTAAAAGGAAACTTCATGTAAAATGTGAAAGCATAAGTTGGTTGCAAAGTGAAATGACAGTCATTGCAGGATAAGGATCAATTGACATGATTGAAATATTCTGAAAATGCCTTGGTTGTAGGATATGTTGAAAATGGAAATGCTCTGATTGCAGGATGCGTTGAAAGTGGAAATGTTGGGACTGTAGGATGTGTTGAAAGTGGAAATGTTGGGACTGTAGGATCCGTTGAAAGTGGAAATGTTGTGACTATTTCTTGAAGGAAGAACTCCATATCGAAAATTCTTCCAATATCTATTCAGGGCGTTGGAAATTTTTTTCCAAGTGTAGATCAAAGACAAACATGAAAGATTAGGTGAAGATTCATTGGAATCAAATACTGCAAACATGAATGAATGTACGAAGGGTAAAAATATGCATTTACCTACCAAGTTTCAATTTTTCTAAGCCTCACAATCTAACAAATCAAAAATATAAAAGCCAAAAAAAATTATTTGTGTTGCAGGCATTCAAAATTTTTGAAGTTCATTTTTTGTTGAATGATTTTTATTTTATTTTTTTATTTTTTTGTTATTTGGATGAAATATGATTGGCTTATGAAAATGCAGCTATGATGTTTATCCTGTTTATTTTTTTCTTTTTTGATTGATTTATGAAAATGCAGCTACGAAAATGATAAATTGCAAGTATGAAAATGATAATATAATCCAATCTATGAAAAACATAGCTATATTGTTCACATCAGGTTCACCATTATGTGCATGCTGAAAACTGAAAATTAATTGAAACTATAACCAAATTCAAAAGCATTTCCAACATTACATCAATGCAGCCTTTCTTAAATGAAAACACATGCAAAACAGAAACTAAACTATGGAAACCAAAACACATGTAATCAAAAGAAAATCAGCTCCATTGTTTTCCTATTTCACCATGATCTTGATTTATGCATTTGAAACTCTTAGATTCTTATGAGCACAAGTGCAACAAGAAGCTATGATGAATGGAAGAGAGGATTGATAATGTATATGTTTTTTGGTGAGAAGAAGGGCTTTTATAGATGAATTCACGGGGTGAATTCAAGTTGGGAGAGATGTGGGATAAAAAAAGACCTAAGTGGGGAAATGCATATTGAAATTAATTGAAATTGATTGAAATGAGAAATAAATAAGTAGGTTTATGATTAATGTAGGTTTAGAATTATATTTAAAGTGGGTTTGTGAATTTAAATGATTGATTTAATGAAAATGGATTTAATGATTAAATGATTTTATGTATTTAAATTATTTAATGAGATATATAAATGGATCATGTATGAATATTTTGATGATTAATGCAAAATGGAGTAATATGAAATGGGTAAGTGACTGATTATGCAGATGGATAAACGGATAAATGATTGATTATGATATGGATAAATGCTTATAATATGGATACATGCTTATAAATGCATTGATGAGTGAATGGAAGAAAGTATTTAAATGAATTAATTAAATAGATAATAATATCCATTTAATTAATAAACGAAAAATAGTATGATTGCAAGGAAAAATTATGAGTATCTACAAGGATTAGCTCACTAATCTATGAATTGCAACACCAAATGCAATAAGGCTCACTGCCAAGGGCTCACTACCCAAAAAAATAAAGAAAGGCTCATCATCGATGGTTCACTACCAAAGGACTCATCGTCCAAAAGAAAGAAGAATAGAATAAGGGGTGACTCACTAACAATTTTAATTGTTAATAATGTATCTCTCATATGTTGAAGGTACAATTCCATTGAAGCACTCATCAAACAAATTAAAATGTAGACATCTTCTGCTCACTACATCTAGAAGTCATAGGCATTAAGTCTCATACTCATATCATTACACTTGATCACATTCAAATCTTTCCATCACACGCTCTCTCTTCTTAATTCACACAATAACTCACCTTGCATTTATACCCTCTAAAACCTAAAACAATCTAAATTAGGTCAGCCTTAAGGAAACGTGTACACCTCAATCGTGCAACATCAAATAGGTCAGCACCAAACACTTCCAAAATTTAAATAAGTGAAGCCAAACCATACCACTACTTAACTAGGACCCAAACCTACATCGACACACTTCTCAATACTTCCTCAAACAAAAATTATCCTCCACAATTAGTGCTAACACATCAAGTCAGCCATGTAGTATTGTTGTTGGGTTCCTCCTTTTTGGCTAACTTTTTGTTGATGGGTTGCTGTTGTTGGGCTATTTTTTAGCTTAATGTTGTTATCTTTTATTTCAACTGCTTTCTAATGTAAAGGGTTCCAGGGCCCCTTCAAAACCCATTTTTTACCTCTAATCAAAAACACACTAGGTTAGCCAAACCTGTATTAACACCCTTAACAATTAAGTTCATATTTAACTAGGTCTGAAAACAACTTTGTGGACCCCACAACCACAATCCACAATATCCATACAACATCTCAAAATATTCCAGCATCATTAGAATATTCTTCATAATTACTAGAACCACCTAAAACTCAAGAATACCTTTATTTTGTGCAACCAAACATACTGGCATAAACATATAACACACCAAACAACTTTGTGGAATAACTTAGCACCTGAAACTTCAAAGGAAGGTAGATACTAAAAATATAAGCATGTTCCTAGATCCGCAACACCAGAACCTTCACTGCGGAGAAATGTGAAGCAATCCCATTTCTCCTAGACACGTTATTTTACCAAATAGACATACTGTCAAACACATCTTCCACTACAAAAAGATCCAAAACCTAAAACTATAGATGGAACACCTCTAAATACCTTTGATCATAACATCCAAATTTCATGGGCATATCTCCAACCATGAAGAAATGTGAAGGAGAACATTGAACACCACTTTATCACACTAAAATTTATTTTATTCAAATTTTCTCAAAAGAACTTGGAAACCAAGTGAACCAACTTCATCAGTAGCATTACTAACACCTCTGCAACACATCTACAACATGCAATACTTTCCAACTACAACAATCTTCCCAACCACAAGTCAATCCAGCAACCTCTGCAACTATAATGAAGTAGGACATCAATGACAACACCAACATGTGTTGACATCAATACCAACAATTCCAAGAACATCATCAATACTAATAGCATTCCAATACTCTCTTTATATAATGGTTTTGCATCAATGATAACACCCAATAAATTCACAAACAACTCAAGCTTCCAACATCTCCAAACTTTCAACAAATATTATAGTGTAAAAAAACATAATTCCTACTAAGGTGGTGAAGTTGTAGAAGGTGTACATTTGAAACCAAAACATTTTTATTAAGACATTTATGAAGCCAAAGTATTTTTATGACATAAGAAGAGGTTTTTGAAAATATGTAGGGTTTTATCTTGCATAGTGAGGTGCCTAGGTACAATAATAATTTTGTAGAACTAAAATGAGAGAGATGTCATCTCAACAATGTTAAAATTTCATAAAATTGTGGAACCCATTGTTGTAGGTATAAAATATATTTCTACATAAAATTAAAAAAATAGTCTAGGATATGAGATATGATTAAAGATTTTTAGATACTAGAACACCCTTGGAAAATTTAAAACTGGTCTGGTTTGTAAATTTTATAAAAGTGAGAAATTTGTGGTGTATTTTTATAACCCAACATAGTTCTCATTACAATGCCCAAAATCCAACATGGGAAAAATTAGTAAATTGCAACCAATATTTTTTTAACTAAAACAAATTGCATGTACAAGTGTTTTCACCACATGCAACACCAAATAGTATGATGCATGGAACAATCCCTAATACAACATACATTTCACAATAAAAAATTACTATGAGAGGATAGTAACATCATGAAAACATGCATGCAAATCATAAACCTAGAATGGGTTTAAGTTATCTATTTAAAAATTATGTCACATATTATATGCAGAGACCTCAATGAACAACAAAACAAACTTTACAATATTATTGCCAACCAATGAAATATTTGATAACCCATATCCACAAATATTGTGTCTTAAATTACCAATTGAAAGAACTATAACCTTATATTTATAACAAATTAGAGAGGTCACAGTGATGCTTAAAAATATATTAGAATTTTCATAATGAATAAATGCATTAAAAAATATAGAATAAGCCTATGTTGATAAACATTTTCGAACACCAATTTTGACATTTGAAATCTTTTTTATCTCTTCAATAGAAAGTTAAATAAACTAAAATCCTATAGCATTCAACTTGAAATTCCAACTTATATTGTTTATTTCTTTGCTTTTAGATCATAAAGAAAACCAAAAATACCTCTTTATTAGTGATGCAAGGACATAAAAGATTAAAAAAATAATTCAAAAAAATCTTTAGTGCTAGAAGCACCCAAAAAACCAAAAAAACCTTCCACTTACGACCACAAAGAGGAGTGAAATGATGAAATACCATATGGGTCAAATCTTTATTGAATACAAAAGAATAATTTAAAATAAGTTAAACACAACAAACACCTCAAATTATAGAGAAGTGGAATGAAATAATACAAAAAGAGAATAATAGAGAAGTGACTATGTTGTTGGTTCATTGCCTCGGTGAGGTATAAATCCTCACCTCAGTCAAAAAAATGTAAATGACAATGTGGAAGATGAGCAATGAGCAATGAGAAAGCAATGGCAACCATTTCATTCTTCAATAAATACAAAAGAACAAAAAATAAATTAAATATAGAAAACACCTTGAAACAGAGAGAATTGAAGTGGATTAATACAAAAAGAGAAGAAATGAGGTGATTTTTTTGTCAGTTTTTTACCTTAGTGAGGTATAGAATTATCACATGGTTTAGAAACATGCAAAAAACAACCTAGAAGATGAGCAAGGAGCAAGGATCCAACATAGATGACCATTCTTTTCATCGAAACCATCGCCAATACAAAGCTAAAGCAAAAAACATATTTTGGTGTCCAGTGCAATAAATTTTTGAGAAGAGTCTCAGTAGTGGTGTGTCAATAAGGGACGAATGTGAGATATTGAAGCATTGAAGGCTCAATGGTGTGGAAATATGGTGACATTCCATACAAGTGGGAATGGATATAGAGTTAATGTGGTTCAGTAAGGAAAGAGGAGGATGCACACATTTAATGTTAGCATGTTTTAAATGGTTTTGTTCTATCGACATACCATGCAACATGGTGAACATGTACCAATTTGATGGTATGTAGGGACCAGGGGTCACAATGATCCACCATCAATCAGCCTTCAAAATAAATTAGACACCTAAAAATGTCTTGAGCATATCACACATTGAGATATATTAAAACCATTTCTCTCCCAATTCACCTATTTCATCTATTTAATTAAATAATATCAATTGTTTAATTAAATTCACTATATTCTCCTATTAATCGAACAATTAATTTTATTTGATTAATTCATCACCTTCACACTAATTTTCCTCTCATTTGATTAAATAATTTAAATTATTTAATAAATATCATAAAACTTCTCTCTTGATTAAATAATACAAATTATTTAATTACATGTCATAAATCATCTTTGATTAAATAATTCCTAATTGTTTAATTAAAGTCTTTAATTCCCTCCACTTGGACAATTAAATAATTTTTGAATTTTTTAACCAGTTAATTTCCTCCAATCATTCAAAGAATATTCTCATGGAATATTCCCTTTTCAAATTCAAATTTCTCCCTCCAAATGGAAATATCTCCCACATGCTTCCTAAAATCAAGGGATTTGTTATTGCCTCAAGCAATTTGGACCTTTGATTAAAATCCTTGATCCATGTCATTATGCATTATCAACCCTTGATTTGATCTTTGATCCTTGTCTTCATCTTTTATCCAATTTCATCCATTAATTCATTCCAAAAATCTATAAATACTTCCCATTTTATATGATAATTCATTCATAACCATTTGAGAAACCAAATTCTACCCAATTTCATCCTTGATCTTTGAGAATTTGTGAATCAACCTCACCATAACCATCAATTCATCAATATTTTACACAATCAACCATGGATTAGGCTTCAAATGGAGCACTCCACGTCCAATTCAACACTAATCCCCCAATGGGATGAATGTTTGCATTGCTAATTAGGTACATTCATTTACATTAATTTGAGATTGTATGCCTCTAATTGAACCTTTTTTAGTAATTGTTTAATAAATCTCATTGAATATGGCTTAACTTGATCATTTACTTGTTTGTTTAGTTTAATTATTTAGTATTTGATCTTGTTATCTAACCATGTTACATTTTGGCACACTCAGTGGGACCCACATCCCTATCTAACTTGTTTTGTTTGAAGTTTTTCGGACATTGCAAGTTCTAGAAGTAGATAGATGCCTTTGCAATTGAGTAGAGTGACTCTTTTACAAATAGTGACACCTTTGCAAGTCAAAGGTTGATGCCTTTTCAAATACCAATGCCTTTGTTTCTAATATTTTATTTTCCTATTATAGGTTATAGGTCGATACCTCTGCTTAAAGTAACACTTCTGTAAAATACTGACACCTCTATAGAAGATCTAGACTGACATCTTTGTTAGACACAACGATGCTTTTGTCTAACAGAGTGACACCTTTGCATTAATAGAGCAGCACCTTTGTAGCTATAATAGTCAGCTTGGTTTTAGGGTTTCATTTCAACTTAATTTCTTATCTAACCTAACTATTTGTCATTGTTTGTTCTCTATTTCTTTAGGCTAATTCTTTGTAGGAAGCTTGGCTTGGAGGAGTTGGAATTTAAAGTGATTTTGATCACTATGGCTCTTGGAATCTAACTAATGATTTTGATCACTATGAGATTTAGTTTAGAAATATTTAACTTTGGTGTTGTTAAAATGAAATTACATCTTTCTTTTGGCTTAAAATGAACAAAAAATCTTCATCTTTATTTTGGGCTTAAAATGAACATGCAATCTACACTTGTCTTTTGGGTTTAAAATGAACAACACAATCTACACATTTCCTTTGGGCTTTAAATGAACCAAACACTTACATTTTGGTGCACCGAATGTGTTTGTTGTGTATTTTTTGTTTGGTAGGTTTTATATGTGTATCCTCTCCCCTTGCACCTAGTGTGATCTTGGGTGAAGAGAAGCATCTTTAACTTGCATTTCATGTTTCATGTTAGCTGAAGGAAGTTGTCTAGGTATCCTCTCCTCACGCCTAGTGCAATCTTGGGTGATGAGAAATAGCAACGTGAATCCTTCCCTTTTTTAAGTAGGAGGCTTTCCTTGGGATACATCTTTATTGAAAACCCAAGGGATTGACCTCAAGCGACATTTTTCGGTGCGCTATAGAAATTGGACTATGATTTTTTGGACCCCGAGGAGATGTCTATGTACCCGAAAGTGTTCATGGATGTTCCACCCACTAAGAACCCTTGTTGTAGAGGCCTTAAAGTCTATTTGAACGTAATCTTATAAAGTAGCGCAAGGGATGTGGATCGTACCTTGAAGCCACTCACCATGTCCTCTCATAGGTTAAGATAGATTATTTTTGGTTTGCTATCAATAGGCTCTCAAGAAGAGAAAGAAGGTGTGCTCATGGCATCTATCGATGACCCTGTGTCACTGGAAATCTACTATCTACCTTCGTATAGAAAAGGTTTTGAAACAATTGTTTCACTACCCAATCTTTCTAAGTACTTACCCCTTAAATGGGAGGTGGGCCTACTTAAATATTACACACCCACTCTACCATTAAATAGGTTGTCTTCATGGCATGTTTTCATGTGAAGACCTTGTGACACTCTTTAGTGTGGCTTTGTAAAAGAAGGACAAGCAAAAATCATCTAATCACTTAATTGAGTCAGTTTACATGTTGTATAATGTGTTTTTGCAAAATCACAACATCAAACAACTAGGTCAACTCACATTTTAAGGATCCTTTAGCATATCGATGTATTTTTTCAATAGTGTGACACCTTTACACAAACCAACACTTTCATTTTTATCAAAACAACGCTTTTGCACATCGTGGCACATTTTTTTAGGGAAAACATAAATTTGTATAGTGATGCCTTTGTTTAGACAATTTGACACCTTTTTCAAACATTGACACCTTTGTAAATACCAATTCCTTTGTAGGAAAATAGAGAGACACCTTTGCCAAAATTGGAAAATGACAATCTTCAAAAAATTATCTAATTTTGTCTTTTGGTTTTCAAACACTAAGCTGGTTCAAATTAATGCAAAAATAAGTTTGGTTCTTTGACACTAGTGAAAACAACAAACAAAGTCTATGTTCTTTATCATCTTGATCTTTTCAAAAAAAAATTAGGTTCTCAATTAGGATCAAAACTCAAACCATCAAAACATCAACCAT
This sequence comes from Sequoia sempervirens, assembly GCA_007258455.2. Classification (NCBI taxonomy): domain Eukaryota; kingdom Viridiplantae; phylum Streptophyta; class Pinopsida; order Cupressales; family Cupressaceae; genus Sequoia; species Sequoia sempervirens. The sequence continues at coordinate 14,139 of VDFB02155651.1, forward strand.
CAAATACAACTTAAAATTTTGATACAAATCTCTTAGACTTACATTTTTCACCCTATCAACTAGTTTACCTTCATGTTTGGAAAAAATCTATTTATAAGAATTTATTTGAATTGGTAAACATCATTTAGGACAAACTCACCTTGGAGTCACAAGTCTACTCCCAAGGTTTGGAAGTTTGTCATCAAAAACATCAAACACATCTAAAAGCTTGAATCTAGAATCTTGTCAAAATTGAGAGTTTCATATCTTACACCCATTCACAAAATCATCCATAATTGGTCCTAAACTTATTAAATGGTATTTATTGGAAAATTTTGAAGCAACCAAGGAATTTCAAAAAAATTATTCACATCAAACATCTCCTAGGGTTGATATAAATTTTTTGGTCACAACAAGGTCACAATACAAGAGAAAAAGGAAAATGGAAGTAAACCCTAGTGTCTGAAACATGCCTACAACAACAAGTGCTAGTGAATCAATCTTATGGATTCCTAATTTTGACCCTAGATTTTTTACAACTCCAAGGAAAACTCAAGCACCACCTCAACCATCCCAAGAAGAAAGGGTTCACATAGAGGATATCACCAACAAGCCTCAAGAGTTTATTGACAAAGAGTTGTTAGAAATGGAACCAGCTCCACAACTTATTCACATTATAAACACAATGCTAAATCTGCATCCAAACCAATACATGCTCAAACTCACGCAAGGAGGTGCAAAACTTCCCACACATTTTGATGTAAGCACACTAAAGGAGAAATCATTTTCAAACATAGCATCCATGAATCCTCTTTCTCAAGTGACCCTTGGTACATAATGTTATGCAACAAATACCAAAACCATCCTCATCAAATATACCAACTCAACCAACGGTCACTAGGATGGATTCAACCAACCTTACAAGTCAACATGGAAATCACCAAAGTCTAGGGAATTGCTCAAATTTGGGCATTCAAAACACTAGCACCAATGTTCCACCCACATTTCATGCTAAAAAATTTCACACTAATATCCCTAGTACTCAACAACCCCAAAGTCATCAAATTCAAATCCAACAAAATCAAGTTCATTAAAAAATATCCCAACAAAGTCAAGGTCCTCAATAAATTTCTCAACATCAAGGGTCTCAAAATCAAGTGTCCCAACATCAACTGAATCCTCAACAAAATCAATTGTCCCAACATCAAGTACCACAATAAAATCAAGTGTCCCAACATCAAGTACCACAATAAAATCAAGTGTCCCAACATCAAGTACTACAAAAAATTAAGTGTCCCAAAATCAAGTACCACAATAAAATCAAGTGTCCCAACATCAAGTACCACAAAAAAATTATCTCAAAATCAAGTGAATCCCCAACATCAAATGAATCCTCAAAAACAACATCAACTAAATCCCCAACAACATCAAGTAAATCCCCAACAACATCAATTGAATCCCCAACAACATCAAGTGAATCCTCAACAACATCATGTCCCTCCACAAAACCAAATTTTGCAACATCTAATACCTCAACAACAGCAAGTGCCCCAAAATCAAAGCCAAGCTTCACCACATCAAAATCAAAAAAATTCAAATTAGAATTTTCAACATCAAATGTCACAAAACCAAATCCCACAATATCAAGAATATCAAGCTTATCAAGGTCAACATCAAAGCATAACTCCATCACAATGGCATCAACAACCCACTCACAACACCATCCCACAAAATTAACACATCCCACCAAATAAAAACATCATTCCACCTTCACAAAATCTCATCCCATCTCCTCAAAGACAACAAGCTATTTCTCAATAACATGTTATTGCACAATAAAAAGCATTACAAGAACAACAAGAATTATAAGCGCAACAAGCATTACAAGCCCAACATCAACAATATGCTCAACAACAATTGTTTGTTCAACAACAACATCAACAAATTTTTTACTACAACCCTCAAAAACAACAATACACAAGTTTTCAACCAAATGTCACATCTTAAACTCAATATGGAGTACACAAAACACCACCACCTTCATCACCCATAAATCCATAATATCAAGCCAATCCCCAATTCACCACATACAACACGTATAACACCAATACACCATCATATCAAAATCAAATCTATAATTCATCTATCATCCCAAAACACACCATGTATGCTCCACCATTGAATAATCCTCGAGATGACATATCTTTTCAAATTTAGACATTAACATAGAAAATCCAAGACATTCAAATAGGAAAGACTAAAAAGTCTTATGCTGTCCAAGATCTATGTCCTTATCCATTTGGTCAAAGCATCACAGTGATACCATCTCCCTTGAATTTTGAGATAGCCAAATTTGACAAATACAAGGGACGTGGTAATCCAGAAGAGCATATTAGAGAGTTCTTTGTTGCATGCATGGAAGTATCATACAATGATTCATACCTTATGTGTCTCTTCCTAAAAAATTTGGGAGGGAAAGCCATAAAGTGGTTTCCACACCTACGTATGGGAATTAAAATGTTTCAAGAGATTATAGATCAATTTGTAGCTCATTTCTCCTACAACATTGACACAAATGTAGGGTGTTTCCACAATAGTGTGTCTCACTTTTGGGACATGTTGTTTTTTGCCTGAAATCACTATTTTTAGAAAAACTAATGATTTAAGTCTTGAGAGGCTCCATCTAAAGGTTTTTAATTGAATATGGATAGATAATACCCCCTTCGATAGAACCCCTCTAGTATTAAATCATACCCACAATGGAGTCTCCTTCACACCTATCAAAATGCTGGAAAAAAACCACTTTTTCTTTACATTTTAAGGGATTAAATAATGTCATTTAAATTTTATATTTTGCAATATTATAGCCCTCAAAATTATCTTTCCAACAAGTATAGTTTTGATATATTTTCGTTTTATCATGTATTTAATTTTCAATTTTTACTAAACATAGGTCTTTATCTAAATATCAAGCTCTTTGTTGTGTAGAGGTGGAAAAATAGTAAACCATTGAAAAAAAATTCAAAAGTAACCCTTTCCCTAGGTATTGATGTCCTTGTTTCACCCAAAAAAGAAAAATTGGATTTTGATATATACACAAGTTAGGTTGTATGACACACACATATGTCCAAATTATAGTTACAGTGACTTCAAAAATTAATTTAAAAAATAATATGTAACAAAAAATTATAAAAAAATATCCTTTCCCTAGATATTGATGTTGAGAATCTATATTTCAAAAATTATAATTTAATCCTTTATAGAAAAAAAGTTATATTGTATGACACAAACGTTACTTTCTGAAAATGTTATTTTTTGTTTAAAACTAGTTATTAAAGGAGTTGTTGAAATATTCATGATTTATTTCAAAAAATTGAAAAAAATATATTTAGAATCTACACACAAATCGTCACAAATCACTAGTTCACATCATCTTCAAATTCTTAATGGTTTAGCTGCTATAGGTCTCAAAAGATGAAGATTTAGTTAAACATATTGATGTAAATGTCCATCTTGGGCAAAAAGTGAGACACAATAATGTGATTTCACCTCATTACCTTGGAGGAACTCTATACCCTTAAACAAAACAAAGGAGAATAATTTGCATCCTTTTTAAAATGATGGATACAAAAGGAAAGCAAGTTTAAATGGCCCATACCTAAGAGGCAACAAGTAAAAATCATTGTAGGAAATGTAGATACCAATTTAGCCTTCCAACTGAGAATGCAATGTGTGTCAACATTTGAAGAACTCGTATCCAAAGGGCTCAACATTAAGAGGCACCTCATCACAAAGGGAGCAATACAAATTTACAAAGATAATCAACCATCGTCTAGTTCCAGTGACAAACCTTGTATATGGGAAAAAAACAAGAACATTACTAATGATGGTGTAGTTGATGTGAAAGTTGTGATAAACACTCCACCAAAAGCAAATACACAACAACAAAACAATCAAAAAATTGTTAACAATGTCAATCCCCCTAGAGGATCACCACCTAAGAAAAAAATTACCCACCATGATGCAAATATACACCCTTGGGAGAGCCTATTGAAACAGTCCTACACAAGTTGATTCAATCAAACCTAATCACACTCTCAAATTTTAGACACTATGATGAACCTCAAGTCAAACCTCCATGGTATGAGTTTCACCAAACCAAAGGACATAATACACCAAATTGTATGAGACTAAATAACATTATCCAAGACCTTATCGATCAAGGTGAGGTGAGTATCGATCAACAACCTAGAAATAGTAATCTTGGGATATACAAGATACCAATGCCCGATCACAACAAAGGTAATGATTGTAGAAAGGGAAAATTTTATAACCAAGTCAATTACACCTATGACAATGTTGTAGGAGCATGTGACCATCAAATCTTTGTAATTATGATAAAAATACTGACTATTGAGTGTGGATTCACCACACAAAGAGGGAAAGTAACCATTCAAGAAGCCCCTTTGCAACCTAGAATTCCATCAAGGTCAAATCTCATAGATTATAGTCTCCTAGACCAGCTTTTGAAAACCCCTGCTCAGATCTCCCTCTTGGAATTGAAAATCTCTCCAGCCCATAAGTACATCCTAGAAAAGGCTCTTCCATCATCATTTGTACCCACTAATATCGATACTAAGTAATTATAAGCCATGGTTGGACACGTCGCATCCACCCATCAACTAACATTTTCTGAAAATGATCTCCCATCGCAATCATCTCATAATTATGCATTACACCTTGAGGTCTATGTCCATAAAAAAAAGGTCAAAATATTCTTGGTAGATGGAGGTGTGGGCTTAAATATTTGTACCCTTCAACTGATAAAGAACTTGGGCTATTCCAAATATGTAATTGAAAAAGTAAAAGGAGTCACTATCCACGCTTATGATGACAATGAATGGATTTCAGAAGGAACAATCAAGATACCTATACAAGTAGGACTAGCCATTGCAGAGACCACATTCCAAGTCCTAGATCTTGACTTACCTTACACAATCCTTCTTGGCTGGCCATGGATTCATGCCATGCAATCCATAGCATCAACATATCACCAATGTATCAAATTTTTGTATGATAACAAAGAGGTAACCATTCATGGTTATCTAGAGCCTTTGTACTATTGCAAAAGTATGGAGGAGAAGTATTACAACGTGCTACAAGTACCCAAGAATAATGAAGTTCCAATACCCTCATCCTATGTTGACTCATCCATGTTAGCATACATGTCTAAATCTAAGTCATCAATATTGTAAAATATCTCAGAGACCAAGGTGTTCATCAAGGACAATGGTTGTGGGGATTGCAACCTGAAGGATTCTTTTTTTGTAGAACTCCCACTTTCTCCTAGATCTTATGGTAAACCTCAACACATTGAAAAGGTAACTAAGACAATCAAAATAGCACCAACCACTTTCACAAAGTGGGGAGATCTAAACAAGGAAGTCATAGATGAAGAAAACACATTAGAATGAATATATCAAGATGAAAAGAAAGAACCACCTCTCCCCATGGATAATAACAACAAAGGGATCCAACTAATGAAAGGCATGGGATACACTAAAGACAAAAAACTTGGTCTAAATCAGCATGACTTGTGTGAACCTATCGTCCCTGAGAAACGTCCAGAGAATCTTGGTCTTGGATACACGTTGAGAAAAAGTGACCATTCTTGGCAAGGGTACTTCAATTAAGGAAGTTGAATCTTCCTCTTGGTTAAATACATCGAATGATGAAGATATCGATAAATTCCCCCTTGATGTCACAGACCTATTTGAATATACCTCCATTTTCATGATCACCACAACATCCTTCACACCTTCTATCCAAAACACCAAACTCAGACTTATTTATCCTCAACTCATCAACTGGGACCAACAAGGACCACCAATTCTTGATTCATTCAAAAATTATGAGGCTATCTTTGAATTTATGTGGCTTCGAGACAACATACCATTTAGAGATCACAAAGCAGGATTCAACATTGAGCTAGATACACAAGCATACTCGATCTCCAAGTGAAAACCACACTATGGGTCTTTTTATCGCAAAATAGTAAACATAAAGGACACATTCAATGGTGAAAACCTCTCTGAGGTGCCTAAGGATGAGGGATTCATTCTACCTAGTATTGTGATAGATCAAGAAAAACAACAATGCTTGTAGAGGCATCAAATCCAGTCAATGTGGAAATAGATGAAGCACCACATGTGACATTCTATGTCTCTCCACTAGATGTTGAGGAACTATCATGCCCTAAATTTTTCACTACTTAAACATAACACGCAAATCATTTTTTTCCTTTTACAATGTCACACAAGTTAAATATGATGACAAAACATCTTTGCGCCTTTGAAGGCATTAAGTTTACAATGCCTCATATGTACTTTTCACATAGTGTGAGACAATGAAGGATATAATTAAGACTATGGATAACTCTAATTTTGTCATCTATGAAGACAATTATTTAAGCTAGGTGACTAAAAGAGACATATAAAGAATTATGCTTATATGCAACAATCTTTAATTGAAGGCAATTAAATTCTAGGGAACAAACAACAAATCTAGAGTTATAATTCATAATAGCAATATTACACATTAATTTAGCTTTTCAATTTGAACAACTTATATGTTTTCTAATTTGATATTTCTCTATGATTATTTCAGATTTAAACAACAAAGGTTAATTTGAACCTACATGTATTCGCTTGATAATTTAGTATTTACTAAGTTAATAACCAATACATTCTTAATCACAAGGGATCTAAGGAAATAATTACATTCATGAGTATACATAAAGATAATTTAAATAAAAATTAAACTATACTATTAGTTTTATAGGTGACACAAAGAATTTAATGTATTAACAACAATTGTATTATTCAATTTGATCTACAATCTTGAACAACTAGATTACTATAAAATTAATCTCTTTCGAATGCCAATATAATTTAACTATTGTAAAATGTTAGATGTGTCTATTAAATTATAAGTGGATGAATCACTATTTAATCCATAACTTAAATCTTAATTGATAGATTTTAATTTCCATTATTCTCACTTATACATGTATATGAATAAAAATTTGTACTGATTCTATGGTTTTAGTTTGATCAATATATATGTTTTATACTTTTATTTTCATTCCACCAAGACATAACAAGAAAATATGTCATTCACACCTGTGATGGCATCAAGTTAACGATTCCATCATAAGCATTTTGCATAATGAATGAGAGTGGAATGGTGAAAAACTAGTCAAGGGTTAACTTTAGTATTACTGTTATCAATAGTTTTGCACCCTGCTGAATGCAATATTCAGCAAACTACTGAAACATGGAAACCTCTCTCAGATGTGGGTGATCTTATGTGAAAGAGGAATCTCCAGAGTGAGTTGGTTCTCCGAATGATGAATTCTATTCTAAAACTGCTTTTGAGGGAAGGGATGAAGAATAACTAAAAATAAAACCTATTTCTAAAAGATAATTCACCAAACTTATAAGGATTTAGACCTAATCACTCATAACAATTTCTCTATTGCAGTAATCCTCACAATCTCATTGGCACATATCACGTTAATAATTTGCATGAAGATCTAGAAAACAGATACAACATACAACCCGAAACATGTAATTCTAAAACACCACCTATAACAGCAAGACATAAAAGGATTTCAATTTGAAAACACAAATACATCAGATTGCTATTACAAAATTTGAGACAAGAAATGAGAAGGAGAAATCTGTTGCTCTATTAAAACTGGAAGAGTGTCAATCTGACCAAACTGAGTATCAAAAGGTTTACAAGCTCCCCCAAATGAGTAAGGGCAAGAAAACTGATATGAACTACTGAAAAATGGAGAGTTGAAAGACTAAATCTATCAAGAAACTCCCAAGGAAACCCTAATCTGAGCTCAGAAAAAGCTCAAGGAAAAAAGGCCTCAAACAAACTCAAAAAACTGCTTTAAAGTAGAAAAAAGCACAAAGCTTTTATGATTACACTGTCAAGCCCCTAAAAATGGGCAAAATCTGCTTTAAAAGCACAAAAACACCTTATCTCTCCAAGGTAAGTCTGGAATCCGACCAAGAAGAAAAATCAGTCAAAGATCTGCTAAAAATAGCAAGAAAACATAAAGCAGTTATAAAACATCACTTTTATGCTTCTGCTTTACAAGATGCAGAATTTTTTTCAATTTTTTCTATTTTTTGCAACTCAAAGATTAGAAATCTTTTGCAAAAATAAAACTACCTATTTCTCCATTACAATAATTGATTTTTTCCCAAAAAATCATAAAAATATACCACTGTCATCATTATCTCCTCATCACAACTCCAGTTGATTTCTTCAAAATCAATCAAAAAATAAAACCCTAAGGTTAGAATTGACCTTCAAGGTGAAAGCAAACCCTAAATGATAAGATACCTTATTGATTTTTTCCTCAAATCAATTAAAACAAGATCTAAGGTAAGGCATCCCTTAATCCTTATTCTCCTAAGGCACAAAGTATAAGCCTTAAATACTTAAGACATCTCTCTAGCACAGAAATTCGGCCTAACATAATCAATGATTTAGACTTAGGCTTGAATAAATCATAAGGAAACACTAAGGGTTCGGCCACCATTTGATATTTGACATGTGCATTTGAATGAAATTTTGGAAAGTTCATAATGCTTCGAATTAGGGATTTGAACAAAATAGGGTCAAACCCTAATTATCACAATTTCACACCCGTGACTTGAGGAGAAGGAAACTCTGCCTGAGAAAAATTGTCGCCATGATGATGTTGGATTCAAGCCCGTGTGCTTCAGAAATATTCCTCTGTTCTCCAGTTGACCGAATCTTCAGTGGGTAAGTCTTTTTCCCATGGCGAAATAATTTTTCCACTTCATTATCTCGAGCATCAAAAAGCCCTAAGGGCGCGGCCTGTGTGAGTTTTTTTCTGACCTTCTACTTCTTCCTTGGACTTCACCATACCATTATGAGCTCGAGCTCGACTTCTACAGCCCACTCCATGGAAGCTCGACTTGTGTTCTGGCTTTTCATTCTGTGCAAGGGTAAGCTTGTGTTCTTGGACTTTATGGCTTTGTATTCTTCTCATTGCGGCTTCAAAGCCATGGTGCACTCACTCTGATGTCTTTACTCTGCATTTTTGTGTGCTTCCCGTGCTCATTGCTGCGCTCCATTCACCAATGAGAGTTCGGCGACCACTTGGAAACTTGAACCCCTGCATTGGGAAGCTAAAGAGGAAGCCATGGCCGCGGCTTTAGACTTAATCAAAAATTCAAACTGGTAACTTCTTTTGCTTGGTAGAAACTTTAAAATCTCTCTTTATTTCATAAACTTTTTGGCCATGTACAGGTCGTGCCAAATGCGCACTGTAGAAAGCATTATTTCGAATTTTGGGCTCGACCCAGAACAGAAAATCTCCATTATATTAATTTAATAACATTTTTGCATATGGGTATCAAAGAAACTTAAACAAATTTGCATTTTTCCCTCTCTGTATTTCGACCCAAAACAAAAAGCTTGCATTTGTTTAATTTAATAACATTTCACTCCAGACTTTAGATGGGTATTTCTGTAGCTATCTTTTTTGCATTTTGACACCAACCCTAGAAATGGGTACTCGAAATTTTAAAAGGAAACACCATTTTCAGTATTTTGAGAATAAACCCACATGTGGGTATTTAAAATTTTGAAAGAGAAATGCATTTTCTGTCTTTCCTGAGCTTGATTTAACACAAAAAATTTCATATTTGTAATTTACTGTTGTTTTTATGAAAAACTCACATGGGTATTGTAGAGTGTCACATTTTTTGTACCTTGCATGAGAACCCACATTGAAAACCATGAATAAATGAGCATAGTCTTATTTCGTAGTCCTGAAGCAAATGTTTGTATATTCTGAAGAAAACATCTCTATTCTGGTTTCTCTTCAGAATTTGACCATCAGTTTGTTGCATTGATTCCTGTTACTTCTTTGTGGTTATTGTGAACATCATATGAGAGTTGTATTATTTCTTCTTTGAGGCTCGAAGAAGCACAGAAATTTGTATGTTTGTAATCCAACTGCTGTTTAAAATATGGGTGTCATAGATTATCATGTTTTCTACATCTTATAGACAAACCCCATGTGGGTAATAGTTGTTCATCTTTGCTTACCATAGAACTATAAACACCTATAGGAGTTGACAAAAATTGTAAACTTTCATCAATCTCAATTCATGGCTTGACCCATGCATCACTAGATGTAGTTTTGCATTTCTTCATAAAACAATATTGGCCTTTGATGTTTTGCTTTCAGATCTTCCTTCAGAAATATGCACTCATGACTTAGATCAAAACAGTGTTAATCTATATTCTGTTATGAGCTCCTTTAAGCATTTGGACTCCCTTAACTTGCATTTTGCATTATTTAAACAATGAACTAATGCCTCCTCCACTGAGACACAACCTAACATGGTTAAGATCCAAAACAAAAATTGATCCAAAGAAAAATGTTACCTTCCTGTTTTATCCCCTATGCTTAATCATTGAATCATAACGAACTGTACCTAGTCCTCTATTCCTCCTTAATTTAACACAGCAGCTTCATTTCCTTTATTTGAATTTTGTAGAGGCTTTACCTTTTGTTCTTGGACTGCAACATTGCATCAACATGAACCACTTTTAAACACCGGTTCGAATGTATAACTGGTAACTCAGAATCATTCTGGAAAGAAAAATACTTGCTCCTCTGTTATTTTTCTGAAAAGATCACTTTATTATAACCATTAATAAAGCAGTATTTCTTCACTAGTCAACTTAGAACTAGAGATTTATCTAACACTCAAGAGCATTGTCTGTATTTTTTTTCATGAGTAACATGGTACTCTTCATGCATTTTTATGTTTCACCGCACAAACTGTTCTCAGAAACTGTTCTCTTTGATGATGAAAAATAGAACAAATCATTAAGGCATATGTATGCCTGTTCACTATCCAAAAGAGAAATAATAAATTGAAACTCACATGATATATGATTATAATCAGCACAGAAAATGAAGTAATTTAGCAATTCTGATGCAAATGCACTCAGTTAAATTCCTTAAGTGAACTAAACTCATTGTTTACCTGTAGCCTTCAGAAAGAAATGTTGATCGTTATGAATGCACAGTTGGTTTCGTTACTTGATGGATAGCTCTGTTTTACTCTTTCAGTTGTATTTCACTTTGTTTGATGTATATGATGAAAAATCTTTCAAAAATCAGCCCATTAAATGCATCGGGCAGCATGCCGGGCTCTACCCTTGTGGGAGCCCATTTTACTCCACATGCTTGGTCTTCAAACAATGTTCAGCTCCATGACTTAACCTGTACCTGCACAAGGAAACAAACAGTGTTAGCATAAAAAAAAGAACATGTTGATTATGATGTTGATACTTCTTCTTCAATTCACTTCTTCATACTGCATTTGATTTTCTTTTGATTGTTTCAATGCATTTCTCATAGCATACTGTATTATTGTAGGTGCATCATATGAGTTATGTCATAGTCGGAGCCACTGACACCCTCCTTTCCTCTTACAGGTCGACGAAGCTCGTGATGGCGAGGTACACCATTCAACACCAAGCGTCGATAACAGGAAATGATGACTATGTTGTTGCTTATATGTTCTCCTTTCGCATCTTCAGTAGTGCATTGTGCTGTTAGAAATGCATTGGAACAATTATAGTTAAATCCACGGCTTGTGTGGATCCTTGATTTCATTTTTTTTCTTTTCAGTTGAAAAGAAAAATGCATCTCATGCAATGTTGTAATATTATTTTGATTGTGAAATCAAATAAAGCCTTGTAGAAATATGGGTTCTTTTCGAAATGAATAAAAGCATCTGAAATGCTATTTTGCTCAAGTACTCAATTTTATATTTCTTTACATCCTGCAGCATCTGAATGGCACTCTGAAACCTTATAACTTCATTTAAAATGCATAACTGATATTCAATGCACAAAGATAATGTGAAACAACATTTAAAATCCAATCTGCAATTCCACTTTATGGCAAATAATAATCAGCCAGCTCCTCTATTTGAGCTAAGGCAAAAAATATGTAACAATTACCTCTAACTAAGGGAAACTACTTAGTCTAAAAGAAAGAAATATTGAAGGAGATAAATATGTTCATGAAGTTATTTTACGTTCTAACATAGCGTACTATCACTAAGACTAAAGGAATGAAGTAATTGAATAACCATAATTATATAACTCATATTAATTCAAAAACAAATTGAACAATTCATTACTATCCAAATTTCTTTTTGATTTACATATAAAAATTCTCCAAAATTAAAATATCTAAGTAATGTTAAATCTAAGTATGTCTAACTATTTAATAGTTGTGTGAGGGGGAAATCTACAAGTGTAAATAAGATAAAAAAAAAGAATAGAAGCTAATCTAATCCAAAATAATGATCAAGATTCATTCCTTCACTCATGAAATGAACGATTAAGAAAACCAAATTCAAGAAATGTAAATGAAATAAAACAAGAACAAATTAATTCACTAAACTAAATCATTACCCATCCTGTGTCAGAGTGTGTTCGTGAAGATATGGTTGCTCATATCAATGTGAAGCCTCCATTGTTGTGTGCAAGATATTTGAAGAGGGTGTGTGCATTTGATCGAAGATGTTGGTTAATCTTTGTCAATGTTGATTTGGCATTACTTTGTTGCGTGAGGTATGTTGATTCTTTGATGATTTTTTGTGAGGAAAGAGGTTTTCTATATAGAATTTGTGATTTGAAATGGATGATCAGGATTGTGTAGTAGAATATCTTGATCGACAGTTGAAAGATGTTGAGAGGATTTAGATGGGAATAATCTATACAAATTGATTGCATGAGTTAGTGTGACTGAGGAATAGATTGATCAGTCAGGGATATAGATTGATCAATCAGGAATGTAGATTCATCGATCAGGAATAGATTGATCAGTCAGGGATATAGATTGATCTGTCAGGAATAGATTGAGAAATTAGGGGATCATAATTTACTCAATCAGGAAAGTAGTTGAGAATGATTAATTAATTTATTTAATTAATTATTTATTTTTGAAGTTGAACGTACAAATCAATTTTGACTTTTGCAAAAAAAGTTGCATTAGTTTGATTTGATTTTTGATGATGTTTTTGAATAGTTTATTCAATTTATTCAAATTTGGAGGGAAAGTGAGTTAATTAAATTATTACGATTTTAATAATTCAATCGACTTAGGGGAATAAAGTGAATTAGTGACACAATCAAATAATTGGTGTTATTTAATTAATCAAGAGGAATAAAGTTAGATTAGGACTTTATTAAATAAGTGAAATTTATTTAATTGATCAAAATTGATGAAAAGGTACAAATCAAAGTTATAGGAAAAAATGAAGCTCTGCAACGGTCATGGCAGAATGCAACGGTCGGAACAGTTTCGGCATGGGGGCAGAGGTGGTGAGGGACCCAATGTGAACAGATGAGGGAATCTTGAGCATGTTTGGAGGAAAGATCGATGGGCCCGACCACAGTCTATGGATTCGAATGGTCACTTTCCTCAGGGTACAAGTCACGGGCAATTTTCACAAAAAGCCGTAGGCCTTGCAAGGGGAAGGAACAAGTATGGGCAGTACAGTAATGAAGAATTTCGCAGACCTAGACAACAGTAGGAAACAAAAATGGGTCAAAATGTTCTTTCACGCTCGGATAGACATGTTTCACGAAAGATTATCAATGCTAGGTCTGGGAGGGGTGGAATGGAGTGGAAAAAAAAAATGCCCTCGGCAAAGGAATGGGAGGAAGTACGGGAAGATAGGCCAAAGGGTGGAAAGGGAACTCTTGTCTCGTCCTGGCCCAAAGAAACAAAAAGCGGAAGAACTAAAGTGGTAATCAGTTCCTCAAAAATGCAAGTGGAAGTTTTGCGGTTAGAACAGTTAGGCTTGTTTGGTAAATGGTTCGGGAAGGCTCTTAACTGGGAATATTTAGAGAACTAGTGGAAAGAACGATGGGGCTCGGATCTACAATTCAAAATGCTTCAAAATGATTTATTTATGGTAATATGCCCTACCAGAAATATCAGAGACCAAATAGTTTGTGGGGTCTGGGTTTTAGATGGTTGCGGATTCTACTTAAGGAAATGGTCAGTGGGTTTTGATCCAATGACACATGTGCTGGAATTCCAACAAGATTGGTACAGCTTACCAAATCTTCCTCAGGAATATTGGGCTCCACTTATTCTCGAGGAAATAGGGAATCATTTGGGCACCTTTGTCTGTGCCGAAGAAAGGAAAATAGCTAAGAAAAATCAAACATATGTGCGCATTTGCGTGGAAAATAATGTAGAAAGAATGATCTGGAGTGAGATTGAACTGATAACAGATTATGGGACCAGGATTCAAAAGTTAGAACTGGATTCTTTAATGCATAACAATTTGGTTCGTACCCTGGCATGCAGGGTAAGCAATAAAGAGGCAGGAAAATTGGTTTCGATGGAGACCCCTTTGGTGAATCTTCGAACATCTGCCCGAATCTTCGATGAAACCCTAATCTCGCCAAAGGGTGTTTTCGAAAAGCCGAAGTCTTTGATCACTCGGACCCCATCTAAAGCAAATGAGGAGTCACCGCTTCCGGTTACTATGGATGGTGTTTCTCCTAAGGGGATTTCTATTCCATCTTTATTGGAGGAGTGTGATGTCACTCAGGCGTCTCAAGAAGCCCAAAAGGGGAGGGAGCTGTAGTTTGAGGAGCTTGAAGATAAAATATCTGAGACCCTAGAAATCATGGGGGATAGATGTCTGAATGTTGAGCTGGATTCCTTGATAGAAGTCGGGAAGGAATTAGTGGAACTAGCGGAGGCGACTAAAATGAAGTCTGGGACATTGGAGGATGGACTTTTCCCAGATGGGGCAGAGGAAACTTGGGATCTAGACAATCAAGTAATGTCAGAATTGCTAAGTCCCCAATCCGGGAAAAAATGGAAGTTGACAGAGGAACTACAGGAGGCGAAATCGCGTTTAGGCATTCATAGACAGGATATTCTCAAATTAACTCCAGATTGTGGAGATCAAAAAAAGCGGGGTAGAATTCCTAATCAAGAGAAGAGAAAATAGGATGGAGAAGCAAATGGTCAACAAAAAATTGACACTATGATTAAAGTAGGGAAGGGTGGTGCCCTTCCTGAACAACAATGAAAATCCTAACTTGGAATGTTAGGGGCTTACACGCCCCTAACAAGTGGAGCCTCATCAGGCGCCACATTGAAGTGTGTCAAGCAGAAATATGTCTTCTCCAAGAAACAAAATTAGGCGGTTCAGCATTGGAGATCTTTGGCAGGAAATTGAAGTTTTGGAAATGGACTGGTTCGGAGGTGGAAGGGGCTTCCGGTGGTTTGCTGATCATTTGGAAACCACAGACAGTTTTATTAGAAGTGTTGAATTCGAGTCGTCATTGGCTGGTTTGTAAGGTACGAAGCTTAATCTCGAATCTTCATTTTAATTTAATAAATGTGTATGGCCCCATGATGTGTGTTCAGAAAAGAGTAGTCTGGCAAGAATTGGATGGTATTTTGCAAAACCTGCATCAGGAACCCAGTATTCTTGGGGGGGATTTTAATGCCATTCTTAGAATGGAAGACAAGAAAGGGGGTTATGGTAAAGTTCTTCAGTCTCAAAAGGATTTTTGTAGCTTTGTGGAGAGAAATTCTTTATTGGAAATCCCCATAAGCAATGGAAATTTCACCTAGACGAATCGTAGAAAAGGGTTTGGTAGTATTGTGGAAAAATTAGATCGTTTCTTCTTCAAAGGAAATCTGAGTCTCTTTCCTTTTTCTCTAGAGAGCAAAATAAATTCTAGTACTGGCTCTGACCATCTCCCTGTTCAGTTGATCTTAGAAGGGGAGAAGGGTCCGGTCAGATGTCCCTTTAAATTTGAAATGATGTGGTTTAAGGATCCCCAAGTGCTTGTGTTACTTGAACATTGGTGGAAGGAATGTCCAAGAGTGGGTTCAAGTTTTTTCAATGTGATCACAAAGTTAAAATACCTCAAGCAGCATTTAAAGCATTGGAACAAAGCTTGCTTTAAAAATATCTTCGAAGAGAAAGTGAAAACCGAGGTAGAATTAGCCTCTTTAGCAGATGAAATTATGAAATGTGGAATGAATGAATCTTGTTACATGAAAGAAAAGGCTCTTAACAGTAAGCTTAATGACTTACTTGCCAAAGAAGAAATTTTCTGGAGGCAAAAATCCAGAGAAGTTTGGCTAAAATCAGGGGATAGAAATTCAAAAAAATTTCACAATTCCACAAAAGCAAGAAGGGAATTCAATAGAATTTCCTGTTTGAGAGGTGGGGATGGCAGGTTGATGGAGGATTTGGATGACATTAAGGTCTCAGTAGTAAACTATTTTCATAATTTGCTTAATGATTGGGAAGGTTCAAACTGGCAAGCTCAAAATACCTTTATGCAATTTATACCGAAATTGGTCTCTCAAGCCCAAATAAGTTCACTGAATGCAAAATTTTCAGAAGAGGAAGTGAAAGAGGCAATTTTTGGGATGCAGCCAGAAAAAGCCCCTGGTCCAGATGGTTTTCCAACTGGTTTTTTTCAGAAATGTTGGCACTTTTTGGGAAAGGAGATTTGGGAAGCCATTGAAGATTCTAGACTGAACAAAAGGGTTTTAAAGGAAGCAAACAACACTCTCTTAGCTTTGATCCCTAAAAAAGAGAAACCTGAACATTGGGAAGATTTTCGCCCAATATCATTGTGCAACACAATCTACAAAATATTGGCCAAAGTTGTTGCCAACAGACTGAATAAAATCCTTCCCTCTATTATTTCAGAGGAACAAACAGGCTTTGTCCCAGATCGCTCAATCCTTGATGGAATAATCATTGCCCAAGAAGTTATTCACTCAATTCAAAAAATGAACAAATCGGCTATGTTATTGAAATTAGACATCAGGAAAGCCTATGATAGAGTGAACTGGAGATTTCTCTTTAAAGTAATGGAAGCCTTTGGCTTTCAGAAGGAATGGTTAGACTGGATCTTCGGATGGGTTGCTTGTCCGAGATATTCTGTATTGGTAAATGGTTCCCCAGAAGGATACTTCACTTCCTCAAGAGGTCTGAGATAGGGGGATCCGTTATCCCCTTTTTTGTTCATAATCATGACTGAAGCTTTAGGGAGATCGATCGAAAATGCAAGGAAGTCCGGTTGGATTCATGGTCTGCAAGTAACTAGTAGTCTTCCCAACATCACACATCAACAATTTGCAGACGACACAATGCTTTTTGGCGAAGCAACAGCAAAGGAGGGGAAAAGTTACAAAAAATTGCTTGAAGATTATTCTAAGGCTTCTGGGCAAGTAGTAAGTAAGGCCAAATCTAAAGTTTTTTTCTTCAACACAAACTGCCCTGGTGAGGTTCAAATTATACGAATTCTAGGTTTCAAAATGGGACAATTACCATGCAAATTTTTAGGCCTTCCTTTGGACAAAGGTATCAAAAGCAACAATGCCTGGAGCTCAATGGTTAACAGATGCAAAGATAAAATTTCTTCGTGGAAGAATAGATGGCTCTCTTGGGCAGGCAAACTAACTTTGTTGAAATCTGTAATCTCTGCCCTCCCTATATACATGTTGTCTTGCCTTCAATTATCCAGTGGTGCGAGCAAATATTTAAACAAGGTAATGAAAGACTTCTTCTGGAAAGGCAACTCAGATCAAAAAAAAATTCCTCTCATAAATTGGCAAAAGGTGTGTGAGAAGCGTGAGAATGACGGGACAGGTTTGAGAGACGTATCAAGGCAAAATAAGGCTTTGGGGGCTAAACTTGCTTGGATTATCCATTCTAGACCTAATCTCAAGTGGGTAAAGATTGTCAAAGCAAAATACCTGGTTCCTGATCCAAATTATTTCCTCGCTGCAAAAACTCTCCCTTCTGGATCCTGGATTTGGAATTTTATCAAAAATTGCAGAGAACTGATTTCAGACTTCCTCACGTGGGAGGTGAAGGATGGTAAGGAGGCATTATTCTGGGAGGACTCGTGGGAAGGCCACTCTGCATTAGCAAATATCCTTGAACTTTCTAAAATAATGGAGAAGACCAAGCAAATGTGGGGTTCGAAAGTTAGGGATTATATAGACTTCGCGGAGAATGCGAAGGATGGTATCCTGAAATGGAAATCGGTGAGATGCTTGAATTTGGGTGATCAAGAGACTATCATTTTTGAGCGGGAGATGGCAAGGCGAAGAATATGGGTTAGAATGGGGGAAGACAGATTGAGGTGGGATGCTGCTCCAAATGGGGTCTATTCGGCCAAGATTGGCTACAATGCGTTATCAGTTTCAAATGAATCAAAATTAGAATTACCTCGCAATCTTTGTTGGAACAAGGCCTGCTTACCGAAAGTAGGGATTTTCACTTGGGCGGCTGCGCAGGGCAGAATTCTTACAAGCGACAGGTTCATTAAACTGGGTTATCATGGTCCAACCAGATGTCCTTTGTGTCATGAGGCAGAGGAAACTGTGAATCACTTACTCTTGAACTACTCATATACTCAACAGCTATGGTGTTGGCTGCGTTCTAAATTAAGGTGGTCCTCTGCTCTTCCAGTTACCCTTTTAGGTTGTTTAAACTCTTGGCCAAGTTATGCTCATTCCTCCATCTTTGGAGATCTATGGAAAATGAGCCCTTCAATTCTTTTATGGGAAGTATGGAAGGAAAGAAACATACGCCTTTTTCAGGATAAAGAGTTGTCTATCCCAAGGCTACAGTGCAAGATTGAGGCTTGCATTGTAGAACTTTTCAATTCTCAATTGCAGGAGAAAAACAAGAAACTTAATTTCACTAAATGGGATGCATGGATCATGAAACAATGGTTTGGAATCAAATCTCCTCCATTGGAGTGTTCAGGAAAAGCTGCTTCTGCTGAACAACGTAATAAGACAAAGTGGATCCCGCCTGAGTCGGGGTGGGCCAAATGAAACTTTGATGGTGCTTCCAAAGGGAATTCGGGACCGTCCGGATCTGGTTGCATAATAAGGACTTGCACTGGCTCGGTCTTGGGGAAACTAGCTCAACCTCTTGCAGATGGAATGAATAATGCAGCAGAATTTCAAGCTCTTCTTCTTGGTCTCAATATTAGCAAAGAACTAGGCATTCAAAACTTGGTTATTGAAGGGGATTCAACAGTCATCATAAATGCTCTAAGGACAAGGAAGATTCACAATTGGAAACTGGGGGTTTTTTTGGAGGCAGCTTTGGAACAGTTAAACAACTTTGAGCCAGTTATGTTAAATCACACTCTCAGGGAAGGTAATACTGAAGCGGATCTGCTGTCTAATTTGGGAGTAATTAGACCTAGCTTCAAAGATTGTCCTAGAACGTAATTCTTTGTGGGTGGATGGGTGGGCTCCCCCTCACCCCTATCATAGGCATTGGGTGTCCAGGGTGGACGTGAGGTGGTGGATGGGTCGGACAGGTAGTATTCGGCTTTGATTTGTTCTAGTCACATCAAACCTTCTAAAATTGGCGGAATGCGGGTGTTCCTCGCTTGGTTTATCAGCTGTCTATTAAGTTCAAAACTTATGGTGTTGGATTAGTGGCATGTTGGGCTCATTTCTCACGGCGCCGCCAGTGTGACACGTCAGGCTCGGCTATCCTTGAATTGTTCGCGAACGTGCCGAGTGGGAATTACCATTAATTACATTGATTATGGTTCTAAGTTGGATGGATGGTAGCTGTATTTCTACTCATGCCAAGGATAGTTTTGCTTCGCCATAATTCTGTTCCGTATGCGAAGTCTGACTGATCATTATTCAGGGTTTTTTATTAAGCTAATGAAGTCCTTTCTTAAGCATGGGTTCTGCTTTTTGGTTTTTCCTTTTGTGTTTTTGTTGCAGGGTGCGACTGGCAAAGTCTTGCTAATGGATAGACAGTCGAAGTCAAAGTTTACCATTCTCATCTCGGCGGAAGGTCTGGAATCCTTCGGCGTCGATACTCCAGTTTCATTAGTGGCTAAGGAGAGGCAAATTGCCTTTCGTAAGGTCACAGATCAGCGGTTAAAGTGCATCTTGCTCTTGGATGATCCGGCGTTGGTTGTTGTTGTGAAGATGGTCCTTGGCAAAGGACACTTAGAAAGGAATGAATTCACCCGCGACAATGCTCACATTTCATCCCAGTTTCTTGTCGTGCTCCTAGATCTTGATACCCCGAAGACAGTGGCCATGGAATTGATGGTGCGTCTATTCCGAGATGACTTGCTTGGCGGCCTTGAAATGACTTTGAAGGCAGATTTTATTGGTAAGGGTATTCCACGTCCTGCAAACCTAGCTTCTCTATGGGAGTCTGATGAAGCTGTCAAAGTTTATCCTTTTCTCCTGGATCTCAAAGGGCCCGCATTATCAAGGCACCGAAAGCTTACAGATGTGGCGGTGGATTTTCTGAAGCGAAAATTGAAGATAGTGCCGGTGGATGGAACAGAATGGTTGGAAGGTTTCATTTTTTTTGCAGAGGTAAACAGTTTCTGGTGAATTCGTGGGGTATTTGTTGTTGCTCATTTGGTTTCTGCTAGCTCTCGACTTGTTATTCTCTGTATCTTCGAACTTGAGCTATGGTTTTTTTGGCTTTTGTGGAGGTTTGGCCTATGTTTCTTTTCCTCCGTTTCGTTTCTCTTTCCTATTTTGGGACTGTATGGAGTTGTTTATCCTCGTTAGCTCCTTTTGGCTGTCGATGGTTTTCTCGATATATTTCCCTTAGCGGATGTAAAATTTCTTTAATATCTATAAAAATACCACCTTACGGATCCAAAAAAAAAAAAAATGATGAAAAGGTGAATTAATTAAATAATGTTGTATTATTCAATTAATAGAGGATGTGTGAGGGGGGAAATCATTGATGCAAAACAAGAGAAATGTAATTGAAATTAGAATCTAATCTAAGATCAAGACCACTAATCTAGATTTAATCCTACACTTACGAAATGAACAATTTAATTTACCAAATTCAAGAACATGAAGATAAACTACATAAACAAAATGAATTCAACAACGAAATTGTTACCCATCTCATATCAGAGTGTGTTCGCCTAGTGTTGGATTGTTTGTATCACTGTGAAGCCTCCATAGTTCATGTGTGAAGCTTTGATGTGATGTCTTGGTTGGTTGATCGAAGAAATGTTGAATCTCTAATGGTGGTTGTGAATGTTGACAGTATGTCGTTGTGCAAATGATGTTGGCTCTTCGATCCCTTTTTGTGAGGAAAGAGGTTTGTTATATAGAAAATGAGATTTGAAATGGACAATCAAGATTAAACAATGTTGAGTCAAGATTGACAGTCAAAAGGTGTTGAAAGGATTTAGACATGAGTAGATTGTGCAAAGTAGATTACACAATTTTTGTGATTGAGGAATAGATTGGTTAGTTAGGATTTAGATTGATCAATCAGGATTTAGATGGTTTAGTTAAGAAATTGATTGATTATTCAGCAAATTAGATGACTCAGTTAGCAATCGTAATTTGCTCAATCAAAAAGTGGGTGAGGAAAATTGATTAATTGATTTAATTAATTAATTCCTTTTCTTGGATTTGAACGTGCAAATCAAGTTTGACTTTTGCAAACAAAGTTGCATTAGTTTGTTTTGATTTTTGATAAATGTTTTGAATAGTTTGATTTAATTATTCAAATTTTGGAGGGAAACTATCGTAATTAAATTATTATGATTTAATAATTCAATTAACTTAGGGGAATAAGGTGATTTAGTGACATAATTAAATAATTGGCGTTATTCATCTAATCAAGACGAAGTAACGTGAGATTAGGACTTCATTAAATAAATGTAATTTATTTAATTGGTCAAAATGATATAAACGTGAATTAATTAAATAATGTCATTTTATTCAATTAATAGTAGAAATAGGGGTTTTAAAGACTTTTTTAAATAAATGAACTTTATTTAATTTGTCAAGAATGATGAAATAGTGAATTAATTAAATAATGTTGTTTTATTCAATTAATAGGGGAAATTAGGGTTTTGAATGTTGTTTGATGTTGTTTGATGTTGTTTAGGGTGTGTGATAGGTGTTAGGTCAATTTTACATGTCTACATTTTTGCCCCTCTTTAAGACAAAGTACTCGTTGCTTTATTTCAGAGATTTTGATTTTATGATCAAGTTTTTGAAAAAAAATTATGCCCCACTATGCCCCGACGTTCAGCGAAATAATGGTAGGACTTTGTGCAAGTATCGGTTGCCTTGTTTCAAAGATTCCAATTTTAAGATCAAGTTTTTGAAAAAAAAATATTCCCCACTGTGCCTCGGCATTCAGCGGAATGATGGTAGGGCTTTGTGCTGCCCCCTCAAGAGGTTGGCCAAAAATTTTGATTTTGAGGTTAGGCTCACGACACTGTTCTATTGCAGTTTGGATGTGTTTAGGATGAAAAATTAGGTCCATAGGTCCCTTGTTGCTTGTTTTGATGTTCTTGATAAGTCTTAATTTGAATGTAGGAAGGTTCCCTTAGTAAAAATTAGGGTTTCCTAGGTGAAATTAGGGTTTTGGAGGGTTAATATAGGTAATTAGGGTTCTAATTGCCTCATTTGTGCTTTGATCCTATAGCTAATTCTTATCTCTAGATTACCCATTCTTTCAATTGTTGAGGAGAAATTCCTCATATTCAGGGAGCCTCACATACTTCAGACTTGGATCGAGAGTTTGGATGGCCTACAGGCGTCGATGGCTCAATATGTACCCTCTTGCTTCTCGTTTTCGTCTTGTCCTATTCTCATAATTCATGTACCAAGTTTCCTAGGTCAATAGCAAAGTTATATGAGTTTCAGAGCATTTGCATCATTTTCCTCGCACTTAACTATTCAGGAAGCTCACACTTGACATAAACCCTCACCCTTGCTTCAGATCCTCGCTTTTGACCTAAATTTTCAACTTTGTTTTATGCTTTTGATGTAAATCTTTTATTTTGAATGCTTGTGCTTATTTTCCATGCATCTACTATAGATCTTCGCACTTTCTTCAGATCCTTGCATTTTATATTCTCGCCTTTGACTGAAACCCTCGCCCTTGACCTAAACCCTCGCTTTTGCACTTGTTTGGTCGCTTTTTCTCTTGTTTCTTTGCTTTTGCTAAATATTGTTAGATTTTGCTTGTTTTGAAAGCCTAAGTTTTGTTTTTCATCATTTTTGTGTTGTTTTGTGTCATTTTACATGTTCCAAGTGAAACCCTAACATCATGGGTTAAAATGATTACAAGTGGTCCTTAAACCACTACAGACAAGGGAGAGACAACCTCGAGATCTGTTTGATTCAATTACCAGTTTCAATGTTATAGAAAGAGACTTTCTAGGTGTGGTTGGGCTACGTCATATCTGTTACATACCTCCCATCTAAACTCATACAACGATGATGACCGTGCTCGTGGAGCGATGGAATTCAAAGATTTCTTTATTTCATTTACCCATAGGAGAGGCGACCATTACTCTCGAGGATGTGTGGAGGATTTTTCACATTCCTATCCATGGCGAGCTTGTGACATACCATGTTCGACGAGGTATCCATGCCATGTGGTGTGTGTTGGCTTTGATTGATTTGTTTGAGTTTGTTAGCAGTGCAAACCCTATTTCTCTTGTCCTTTGTGGTTTGATTTTGGGACTAGTTGTTCCTAATAGGAGAGGTCGTCAGTTCCCTACTAGATATGGTATTTGCATTGAGGGTATTTTTGACCATGGTACTAGATATGCATGGGGTCTATGTCTTCTCATCCACCTTTACAGAGCTATGCATGAGGTTTTATATCGGGGTGGGAAATCTATTTCCACAGGTATTTTGCTTTTGGATATTTGGGCCTGAGAGCACATCATAGTTGCTCAACCTGATGGGATATAGGATCATACTCTTGATGATCTGTGATCATATCATTATGGATATTTCCTACATTACACCTTGCCTAGAGATCTTCCCTATTGGCGTCGTGTTTTCAATGAGATGTCAGGTTTTGTGTGGAGACCTTATATGGACTATGAGGCATGGTCGGAGGATCCAAAGCATCTTGTTTACAATCAACACACCAGGTGGTTAATTTGTCACTCTCACTCTCTACTAGAGCGTTACTTACTGGACATAGTATGTCGTCAGTTTGGAGAGAGATAGGGTCAATTTCCTGATACTTATGAGGCTCATTTCGATCAGACTACTAGGGAGGTCTATGTATGGGGTCACTAAGCAGGAAGAGATGTTGTTGCTACATTCAAAGCACTTGCCCTAGTTAGTTGGAGTTGGCTGATGGGTTTAGAAAATCTAGGTACTACTTTTGATTATGATCAATGGTGGGCATGGTGCAGGCCATTGAGATTCATAGATCCTAGGGGTGACCCTGCTTTAGGTAGAGCAAGTATTTTAGGTCTGCATAGGGAGTGACAATGCATTGAGGTTCTTGCAGAGCAGCTGGATAGGGCCCAACATGGTGGGGCATAGGGTGGTTAGGATGAGCATAT
The DNA here is from genome assembly GCA_007258455.2 of Sequoia sempervirens. Taxonomy (NCBI): domain Eukaryota; kingdom Viridiplantae; phylum Streptophyta; class Pinopsida; order Cupressales; family Cupressaceae; genus Sequoia; species Sequoia sempervirens. The sequence continues at coordinate 38,625 of VDFB02155651.1, forward strand.
GCCTCAGGCGCAGGGTAATGGACAGGTTCTAGTCCCCCTCCACCACCTGGGGATGGAGGTATATAGTTATCTCATATGACTATTGCTAGAGATGCAGATATAGTGTAGTGACAGGCTGTGAAGGATTAGGTTGCTACTTTGACCGTAGAGAGGGATAGTTTGAGGGTTCAGCGAGATAGTGAGAGTGGGCGACGACATGTTGTAGAGGCTTAGGTACAATTTCTTATAGCGGAGAGAGATACTCTTAGGGAAGAGCGTGATAGTTTCAGAGAAGAGTGGGATCAGCTATTATAGATTTCCACATACTATTAGACCTTATATGATGCTATTGTTCCTAAGGTTGCTCAACATCCACAACTCGGAGAGCCTAGTGCTATAGGCGATGGTGGTGGAGGTGGTGAGGCCAATGATCATTCTGTTAGACAACCAAATTTTGATGGTGGTATGTAGCCTAGTCTATAGGGTTTTGTCCTTCTTGTCAGGCAGTTTTACTTTTTTGTACTTGATCCTCATGTTGTTCATGGCTTAGAGGCATATTACTGACATGATTTTTGTATATATATTCATCGACCCAGTCAAGGCCTCGTATATATGTATTATTTTGTATTATCCTATCACACTTGTTTCACTAATGATGATGTATTATGAAATTCTCTAATTTTTTATGATGATATATATGAGATATACCTTCTTCGATTTAGCTCATTTTATGCTTTATGTGATGATCATGGATGATGATGTATTTTTATGTATGTTTTCCTTGTACTTTTTATGATGTATGGATATTATATGGATGGATGAATCATATTTTATATCATATGATGTTTTATTATGGATGACCAATATATTGTTTTGATATATGATGTTTATGTGATGTTGATATATGATGAATGTATGCCCCATACATGATACATGATGTTTTTATTGGTTTATTATCATCATGATATGTATTGACGACATTGTGGATGCAGGATGGATGTTAGTTAGAAGAAATATTTTATGATGGATAGAAATTTGATGTTGTTAGTTGTTGATGATGTTTGTTTTGTTTTGCTTTGATACTTCACAGTTTTGAACAATCTTATTTGATGCAGCAAAAAGATATGATGCACCAAGGTATTAATGACCAAGGTGACTTTGTATCCATTGCATGGACTTTGACTCTATAAACAAAGAGTATACTTGCTCATACTAGACATATGATTTTTTTTTAAAGTATATGTTTGGGGTTGTGTTAGAAACTTTTTGGACCAATCACACAGAGAGGTATAGAACAACTACCATGCAACTACTTCACTAATTGTTTCAACACAACTTTCATACACTCAATAAAACAAGTATTCACCATGTTAGTATTACAAAAATATCTAACAAATAGAAAATTGAAATGATGCTCAATTGCCCCCATTCCTTCTTCTCTAAATCCTTATGGACATCCTCAAGAGATCCTAGGAATGGGTCATTAAAATTGTAGACACCGAAATCTGGTTTAAGCCTACGACTTCAATATTCTTCATAACTCCTATTCTTCATGGTCATGATTAAATAATATTAATTATTTAATTAATTCACCTTAACATTAATTCTTCTATTGATTAAATAATCTTAATTATTTAATTAATTCACCTTAACATTAATTCTTTTATTGATTAAATAATCTTAATTATTTAATTAATTCATCTTAACATTAATTCTTCTATTGTTAAATAATCTTAATTATTTAATTAATTCACTAACATTAATTCTTCTTGATTAAATAATCTTAATTATTTAATTAATTCATCTTAACATTAATTCTTCTATTGATTAAATAATCTTAATTATTTAATTAATTGACTTCTATTAATTCTTCTATTAATTAAATAATCTTAATTATTTAATTAATTCACACTCTTTATTCTATAAGTTTAATTAAATAAGCGCTTTTTATTTAATTATGTTACTAATTAACCTTATACATCTTGTCCAATTAAATAAATTCTTATTTAATTTATTCTTTATCATACTTCTAACTATAATTAAATAAATTTATTATTTATTTAATTGTTCATTTAAATCCCTTCATTATTTAATTAAATAAATCTTATTTATTTAATTATTCTTAATGTCGAGTCTTGAATTAAATAGATTATTTTAATTCATTAATTTCTATTTTAACACATTCTTCTATATTTTAGATAATTGTGTAGGTTATCTAGTATTCACTTTTATAGGCTAAAACATCTATTTTAATCATTTGGTCAACTATTAATGATTTGATATGCAGGTGGCATTCTCGGAGTAATCTCTTAGTCAAACCATTCCGTCGTCAGTTCTAACTCATTTGCATGCACATGCATATTAATTAAATATTATTATTTAGTTAATTAAATTATTTGTGTGTGCGTTAGAATGATGGGTATAATCAATCTTCATCTTTTTCATGCCAAAGATATTTCTTATGTTTCGAATGCGGTGAAGATTAAATCATTTATTAATCTTTAATTCTATTTCTAATTCGAATCACTCATGTCACTTCTATCAGTTATCGGAATGCATGTCTAATCAGTCAATCTCAATCGTCCATTGATCTTTCAATCTTGGCCTGTCGTTCGAATAATCAATTTTCTATAAATTGATTTGTCATTCTTCATTCAAATCTCTCGCGAAATCTTATGACTTTTGAGAGCACTCAATCTTGAATCTTTGATATTTTGCTAATCACTATCTTAAGCTATACTTGCACAAATTACAATAAATCTGAGTGAAATTATACTACACAAGCAAAATGGAGAAGGGCAATCGAGATGAATCATGGAAATACGTTTGGAATTGGTGAGATTGTTCTAGTTTTAATTACGTTTTTGACTTCCTATGTTCTTTGTTGCTTAACGAATGAATTTGCATTTTAGATTTAGTTTTGTATGCATGTGTGCTTCTAATAATCTTCTTTGTTGTCTATAGTGCAAACAGCCATTTCATTTTCAGCGTTACATTTTGGTGAACCCGACGTGAAGACACCATCTTTGCGGATCCGTAGATATTTTATTTTTGTTTTTGCAGGTTTTAAATGCGAAGCGGCGCGAATTTTAGCGCGAGGTGACTTTCAGAACCATCGACATAAAAGCAGCGCAAGTGAATTTTGAGCCCATGAAGTGATTTCCAGTACAGAAAATAAGCGGCCCTTGTCGGTAACAAAGCGCGAATTATTTTGCCAAAATTTTATTTTGGATTTCCATGAAATCTAAAATTTTCAATTGATTTTCGTGTTACTGATATCTTATTTTCAGCGTGTGGCCTTTTCGGAGTTGACAAGCTTTTTGCAGGACGATTGACGAAGACAATATTGAAAATTACTAATTAGTCTTTCTGCAGGACGTTTGTCGAAGACCCTAGTTAAATTTAAAATAGA